>CAJQUW010001343.1:0-61406 GCA_907163375.1 Prostheceraeus crozeri
TTTTTTTTTTTTTTTTTTTTTTTTTTTTTTTTTTTTTTTTTTTTTTTTTTTTTTTTTTTTTTTTTTTTTTTTTTTTTTTTTTTTTTTTTTTTTTTTTTTTTTTTTTTTTTTTTTTTTTTTTTTTTTTTTTTTTTTTTTTTTTTTTTTTTTTTTTTTTTTTTTTTTTTTTTTTTTTTTTTTTTTTTTTTTTTTTTTTTTTTTTTTTTTTTTTTTTTTTTTTTTTTTTTTTTTTTTTTTTTTTTTTTTTTTTTTTTTTTTTTTTTTTTTTTTTTTTTTTTTTTTTTTTTTTTTTTTTTTTTTTTTTTTTTTTTTTTTTTTTTTTTTTTTTTTTTTTTTTTTTTTTTTTTTTTTTTTTTTTTTTTTTTTTTTTTTTTTTTTTTTTTTTTTTTTTTTTTTTTTATTTTTTTTTTTTTTTTTTTTTTTTTTTTTTTTTTTTTTTTTTTTTTTTTTTTTTTTTTTTTTTTTTTTTTTTTTTTTTTTTTTTTTTTTTTTTTTTTTTTTTTTTTTTTTTTTTTTTTTTTTTTTTTTTTTTTTTTTTTTTTTTTTTTTTTTTTTTTTTTTTTTTTTTTTTTTTTTTTTTTTTTTTTTTTTTTTTTTTTTTTTTTTTTTTTTTTTTTTTTTTTTTTTTTTTTTTTTTTTTTTTTTTTTTTTTTTTTTTTTTTATTTTTTTTTTTTTATTTTTTTTTTTTTTTTTTTTTTTTTTTTTTTTTTTTTTTTTTTTTTTTTTTTTTTTTTTTTTTTTTTTTTTTTTTTTTTTTTTTTTTTTTTTTTTTTTTTTTTTTTTTTTTTTTTTTTTTTTTTTTTTTTTTTTTTTTTTTTTTTTTTTTTTTTTTTTTTTTTTTTTTTTTTTTTTTTTTTTTTTTTTTTTTTTTTTATTTTTTTTTTTTTTTTTTTTTTTTTTTTTTTTTTTTTTTTTTTTTTTTTTTTTTTTTTTTTCTAACTATCTTTTAAAGTCAAGAAGAAGAGCACATTCATTAGAAAAGCCAAAGTCTTGGAAGTATTGCTCATTAAGGCCATGGATTTATTTTCTCGCCCAGCTATTAGCGTTGGGATCACACTTGGCATGTTGATGGCAGACACTGAGTGAGGTCAAATACCGAGTGTTAGAGTGCTGGTGTTGAGTTGAACACCGGCGTTGACATCCAACACTCGTCTTGACGCTGGTGTTGACATCTGAACATTGGTGTTGATACTCAGGGCGAGTGTCGAAACTGTGGATTTCTATGGTGGAAAGTTTTCAATCTAGATTTCCAGATAACAGTGACCTCTCATCAGTGTTAAGCGCAGATCATGTCGGGAATGATATCAATTCGATGCGTTGTAATTGTATTTAATGCAAACTAAAATTTCGAAGTTTTGAAAGATGGCACCTACAAGGAAGAAACTCAGTGATGCAATGATGAAGGACCTGCTCCACAAGATACTACAGAGCAAGTCATTCTATGAGAAGAAGATGAGAGGTGGAATGTTGCATTAGGAGATCATGCAGCGAGAAGGCGAAAAACCTCTCCAGAAGTGGTGGCGTGTCATCTGATGACGAGTCGTTGCCGACAGAGAAGAGTTTAAGGGCAGAAGGTCTATCGATCTTTTAGATCAACATGAATGACACATGTCAGTTATGAACCTATGCAAAATGACTGAAACTTACATGTAGTTCTACTTCTGTTCTTTTTTTTCAGAGGCTCTCCAGAGATTTGGAATCTGTATGAAAACTACCAGCAGCTGTACTATCCAAAGGGAAGTAAGGATAGGCCTAGCGTCCTCAACAAATCAGGAGAAGGTGCTGCAGGGGAGGGTTTGGGATCCTCAACACGTCGACCAACAAACGGAAGCTTGCTGGAAGACATTGCGAGCGGTATCCACCAATTGAACAAGAAGATGGATCTCCTCATTCAGGTTGTGGCGAAGGCCAATGACATTGATCTTTTCCAGTGTGTCAGTGATGGAGTTGAAGAACAGAACAGTTAATTGTGATAAATGATAAATGTATGATTTCATGTGAATATCTTTTCCATTTGAATATAATAAATTATCCCAAACAAATTATTCAAAAGCAAAAACAACTCTTTCATTCTATAAAATTAGTGTATCGGTTGTGAAGGACACATGCTGCTACCACACAATCTAAAGCAAACTGCACTCCATGCCTAGCGGCCAAGCGGGATTCTTTCATTTGGGTGATCCTCCACTTATTTTCAATGGCATCGATGGTGCGCTCGACAACTTGTCTTTGACGGGAGATTCTGGAATTAAAAGTCTCTTGAGCGGCAGACAGATTACTACCACGGAGGGAGCAAATAATTCTAGGATGATCTCCCGTGTAGCCGGCGTCTCCAACGACAACTGTATCTTTCGGCAGTGAATCAAGAAACTCGAAGAAGCGGTCTCCCCAACCGACCGCATTAGCATCGTGCGCAGATGCTGGAACTCCTGCCAGAGTGTATCTGACCTTCCCATGATTATCGCACGCTATTTGGATATTAAGTCCATCACAGGATTTGCCACTTCTCCCACAATAGCAGGCGTCTCCCGCTCCATCATGGTCTTTAGCGTGCGAACCATGAATCCTACGATGATATAAGGAATGCGAATAAATGGCCCACCGTCCACCGCAGTCAGATCTTGGCGTACCGCTGGTATCCTCAGCTATGGAAGGAGCATAGGATCCAGCAATTGTAATGAAGAAATCGTACGGCCTCTCGGCAATGAAGAACACAAGTAGAGTTGTCAATTCCCTCAGCTTTGGCGGTTTTCTATAACTCCGCTGACTATAGAAATCGAAAAAATTCCTCCATTCCCTTCTACTTGTGTGAATGCGCGGCTCCCCAACTGATTCACCCATCTTCATAATGGAATTCATTGACCAACACGTGTAATTGATCAGAGTCAATCTTTTATGCGGGTGCTGTCCGCACGCAGCAAGCTAGCTTTCGTGTATAAGTGGCACACAACAATCTTTAAGGTCTATTGATCTCTCAAACACAAAGTCCGGTCACTATATTATGGTTGAGGAGTGCCAATGAGAATGGTAACTTTGACATCAGAACCACGTCACATGACAACCCGCGCTGACCTGTTTCCGAGTTGCTGAAACCTCTAGGGGTTGAGCGGACCATTGCATAAAATCATTTTCGTCGTTCCAGTGTTGAATTCGCTTTCGCCTAGTGCCTCAACATCATTGAACAGCAAGTTGACGGCCACGCTTAACGACAGTGTTCAACCACCTGCATTGACGTTGACAGTTTATTTCACGGTTACACAACACTGAATATGACAGCACGGCATCCTTTGCTCAGCGTCCAACACTCGATGAATATAGGCGTTTTAACTTTCAGTTCAGAGCTAAGCGCCAGTGTTTTCAGCCCAGCGCTGCTAATCAACCACACAGCTTGGCGCTCAGCGCTGGTGTTAACACTTGAAGCTCAACACCAGCACTCTAACACACAGTATTTGACCCACACACTAAACAATCAGATACTGACCAATTATTGTCCATAACAATAGCACAGAGCTCCTCTACAGGTTACCCACGCAATCATAAAAATGATGATAATGATAAAATGGAAATTACAAATTTTTTACTCATCTGATGAAGGAGTCCTATAACATATACAAAATGATGAAGTACCATCGATGCCAGTTCACGACAAAATACACAAATAACATGATGACAGCGAAGAAGTAAAATGTATCTGAAAAGCCACTTCTACAACTCTGAAATCACTGACGAAATTTTCATAAGTAGAGATAGGTTAAGGACTACTGATTCTCCTTCTTTGCTGCGTTTAGCGGGCAGCATACTTCTCATGACTTCGCTTTGTACCGCTCTCGGTGAGGATTTGATCAATCATTTCATACGTCTGGTTCGTTGGTATATATAGGTTGGATGAGCATGCATCGATATAAAGGCCAATTTGTTTTCTGGTGAAGCCAGAATATATTCCACTGATAGCAAAAACCAAAGTTCAGGTGCCTCCTGCGAGGTCTTCACATCTGATGGTGTCACTTCATCTCCTTCCTTTTATAGTATGGAGCACCAATGCGATAGTGAAAGAACGCTTTTTACCATCCCATATCTTTCTATATGGCAGCATCATTGTCGTCTCTCGCCTTCCATTCTTGCTAAGGGAGTAGGGATGTCCATATTTAATGTGCAAACTCTCAATAATATCGAGTTGGCGACGATTCAAGAAGACTACTAGTCCCCATACTGATTGTTCAATATCTTCACTTCAGTGGAAGGAATCATTCCCGTTATTCAATATTATACTATGATCGTAATAACGTTGGCTTGTCTAAATTTAACGCTGTAGTGGGTAGGATTATGTACCATTTGTTGTCTCTTTCTGGAGGTGCCTCACATAAGACCATCGACTGTAGAGAACCTTGTGCTCCTTAACACTATCTTGTCCCCTATAAATGTAGTAGAAGTAGTAATGCCTGAAAATAAAGGAGATTCTAATAAGTTGACATCTCAAGGAAGGAGAGGAAGGAGGTATCCGACTTAACCATTTCAATGATATTAATAGGAATGAGAGGAGAACGTACGTCCAACACTTGTGCACTCAAAGATAGCATGATTGACACTCTGAAAACCCATTATTTATAGAAAATGCTGGATTCTCATTAGAGGTGCTCCTCATTTTGGCCAATGACATCAAGCTGAATCCAAATCCTGGTCTAAGTTTTTCTCGTCCGATGCTTTGCTCCCCGCTGAGCCCAAAACAAACAAAACCAACCTCTGACGGCTCTCTAACATGACCAAAAGGTCTGAATGTCACTCTCCAGCCTCAGCCAAGGATTAGGACAAACTGTGCTTTCCAATCAATTTTAGCACTCTTAGCTTTCAAACGACTTCGACACGACTCTCTACCATTTCTAGAACCAAAGTTGGAAGAACGCTGCCGAGGGGGCTCGAAGTTCTTCGTTGTTTTGGGCTACGACTTTGGAAACAAGTCACCTAGACCCAAAGTTGGCCAAAAAAGTCCAAATCCGCGTCCATTTTTCACGTACGAAAGGGCTTCGTTTTCTGCCGCTACAGAGCCACTTTCTCCACTCAAAAAACACGCAAAAACACACCTAACCAACCCACACCCACAATACCCAAAACACAACATGTCCGACCGCAGAATTTCATCAGGAATACCAAATCTAATACACAAAATAACCCTGCAACCAATCCTAACACACCAATAAACAAAGACCGCCGTCCAAGAACCAACCACGACGGTTTCGACCAAGACACACCCGGCCAGTCGACCCAGAACCACCTCCACCCAACTCACGCTCCAGATGGGGAGGCGCTGTGCGCAGTTGGGAGTATTCCTTACTACTTGTAATTCAAACTTTAAACTATCTTAGTGGGCCAAAATGTTTTTGCCGCTACAACTTTTTTTTGTATTGATGGAAGCATTTTGTGGGTAGTTTTTTAGAAGAAGGCATTTTATTGAGGTAATTTATTTTTAAAGACTGACGATTTGAAAAATCTTGACCGAATGTGGTCAAATGAAAGGCAATAGGTCAATAAATATATTATTGAGGCCCTAAAATCATCTACCTTATAGGGAATAGTAAACCTTGACCAAATTCACTGAAATTTCATATGTGAATTCGACAAAACCCGAGATCAAATAACCGGCCACCCAATTTTTCTATTTTCAAGTTCTTTCATAATTTTGAACCCACTCTTACCTATACATGAGGGTATACCTTAATTAAGGTAAGTTCTAATCACCAAACGTTGGAGCTATGAAGCCCTCGATATGAATCAGCGATGACGGAGCCATCAAATGTGTAATAGAAGTTTGCAAACACAACGGCAGTGGTGTCCGATATGATCAAGATGACATATTTCTACTACCGAAACGAGAATCGAATTGATATTCCTGTACTATCAAAGTCACCAATGTTTGCTCTGGAAGCGTCACGTGCATACAAGTCAAAAACACAAGTTGGCATAGATAATTCATTCGCTGTCCACTAACACATTCAGCGATTGGTAAACTCGTTTCAAATCAAAGCTACCGGTTCTGTTCACGATTTGCCAGGAAAAGGACGCCCCACAAAAGTTTAAAAGAAATAAACGGCGAAGAAACTGTAGAAGACTTGCTGAAATAACGAATGACCGCGACATTCCTTGGTATTTCCACGCGTGAGATTTCCCGAAGCGACTGGATTTTTCTCAATCTAATGTGTGTGAAAGTTTCTTTCGCAAGCAAGTTGAAATGGCATCCTTATCGCACAAGTGTCCGATACAATAAATAACGGAAGGTGATGAGGTTCCCATCGACTTTGAATTCGCTAACTGGTTTCTTGCATATGAAGTCCTTATCCCACGCGTCTCTATGGAGCGACGATCAAATTTTAACGCTTGATGGCAGTATCGATCGCCACAATTGTCACATGGAGCCTAGCACAGTCAATGTCTCAAGCTTCTAAAAGGCTTCATTCTGAAAAAGTTAGACATTTTTCCTAATGATCGAGTCATTGGAAGAGGGCATTCAATAAGATGGCCAGCAGGATTTCCTGATTTGTCACCACTCGATTTTTGGTTTTGGGGAGAGCTACATCTAGCAGAAGAATGTTAACAATTTTTCCACAAGTATATCCAAAGTGGCATTTCGAACCTTAACCGGCGACTGCATCTTGTTGTAGGAAAACGAAGGTGACGTGATTGAGTCATTTATTGTAAAAGTTTCTGATGATTTTATGCAATGGAATATGAAAATTTTCTTAAAAATTTGAGATTATAGATATGCTTACAACTCTTTGAAATTCATAAATTCCTCAGCTTCAGAATGTTCAGAAATGTGCAATGCCTAATTTTTTATATGTAAATCTTGCGCCAATTAAAACTCATCCTGTTTAATATACGTGCATGTATGAACGTTTACATGTCCTATTACCTCACTGCTCAATGAGCAGGGATGACCAATGTGATGGGGTCCATGGTAGGCCTCCACGAGTCTGGGGACCCATGGTCCCGCATGGACAAAATCTTGGGCCCATGGGCAGAGAAATTTCAATGTTAACTCGAACATCGATGATGAAATAGATAAGATGAGTGCATTTGACATTTGGAAAACTTTAAAACTTCAGCAATGTGCCAAGCATGTAAAACTTGAATAAGCAAACCGATCTTTCGAATGCTTATTTTGCCGGAATACATTTGCATAAAAAAGGCACCACAAGTAGATTTCTCATGCGATTCCTATGATTTGAAGAAAACACAAAGCCTTTTGATGGTTCTCCTTCAAGCCCTGCACCATAAGTTGAATAAGTTGGATGCAACAAGTTGAAAGTCACAATCGGCATTGACTGAAAATCAGCTAATATGGCCATGCGATGACATTTACTTTGACCTAACAGTAATGAGCTACGAAATGCGTTCAAAACATTCAGACACAGGGTGATAAAAAATTATTCGGTAAATTTCCTATTAACTTAGTGCGCAATTTTGAAAACCGCAAAATTCCTTACTTTACTTATTCTATTTTTTCTTTTGAACTGCGTTGTTTTCAGAAGTGAAACTATTCCATAAACTCTCTTAAACATAACGATGCACCATCTAAAAAGTAAAAACTTGTAGGCTAATATTTATGGATGTTTTTCCATTTATCATTTTTTAAAAAAAATAAGCTTGTACATTAATTAAAAAATATAAAAACGCATAAATAATTAATAACTATAATACAATTTCATAGTTAAAAGATGATGCTGTCTTCCATGACGGGAAAAGAACAACAATATTATGGAGATAGCGTATAAGCATTCGTCCATTAAGTGAATTGCCTCATTCACAGGAGAGCATACGAGAACATGATGCGGAAAAGCAGCTATTGTTGCAGAGATGCTTTTTGCGGTTTCATGAATCCTACATCAAGTAGGCAAATGCAAGTGGTCAATTACGACGCCCAGCTTTTCAACAGTAGGCCTACTCTTCGTGCTATCACTAAAACTGTAGCTTTATTCATGAAGTTCACTATTATATTCTATAATGCACATAGAATAAATTATATGTAATTAAGCACACAATCACAAAGCAGTCGAAGTAAAAATGATAAGGAAATCGATTCTAAAATCAAAGAATACATGCTATTCGGCTGACGACAGCCTACAGTAGTGGATGGAAAGCTCCGCGAAAGCTGAAAATAGCAATCGAGTACACACACCTCTTATTTCGGGATTTCCTTATTTTATCAAAAACATATTATGATTTGAACCTCTATAGAGGTACGAAACATTGCACGTTCAAATGTTTTTTCAACCGGCTTCGTGAAAACAAGGGGCAATAGTTTCGAGATCAAAGATCTTGATTTTAATGTGGATTTAATGTGCAAACTACTTTTCAGTTTTTGTAGTAATATCGCATGATGAACGTGTAACAGATTAATATAAAGAAGAAATGAAATTGTTTTCTCTATAAATGTCAGTGTTTCTATCAGGAATGGAGTAAAAAAGCACAATTATCTCCAGTATAGCAGGATGAGACCAACCGAAGATATCCAGTTTAAAGAATTAATGTCAATACTACCATACTCCGGATGCTTAGACGGTACTGACATAGTCCAGTCCTGCCGACTTCCAATGTCACATCCAGGTTCGACCACTGAACAAAAGGAGTTCTCGGTCAAGCACTTAACTACTTGGAAAGATTCCTTGGCTATGAGTCATAATTGCTTTCTTTGGAAATAGCCAAGTTCAAGTGATGTAATGAACTTTATTTGTTTTATTGACGATTAATTTTCGCTTTATCTATAGCTATCTTCTGGCAAAAATTTATGAAGATGCAAAATGGAATTTAGATTTACATCAGGATATAAGAGATACAAAATTACCAATAATACATTTAAGCCTGTAAAAATGTTCAGACCACCCAGCCGATTCGAATTTAAAAAAAGCGACAAAAACGAATCCTCAACTTAGGAAAGCGAGGAAAAGCGACCCATAATTTTTGCATCAAGCAGTGTAGAATAGCGTTATAACGACATACATATTGCGAGTATAATCTCCATCAAACCATACACTACCACGAATGCTACGAACCTGTGTAAATTGCAAATATTAGGTGCTGGTACAAAAATGATAACTTGACGGAGTACCTCCTAGGAGGTATTTTTCTTGCTTCTTGTTAAGCGATTCGCAAATGCATCAGACCGTATTTATGCAGAGACTAAGACAGATAACCAGCAGTCGATTTAGATTGCTTCAATTTTAGACAAGTTATGTAGATTCTAAGATTGTTTCATGGGATAGTTGAAACATAGTGCTGAAAAAATCAATAAAAATACTGTTAGGAAATTCAGCAGAATGAAGATGATTTTATAATTTCTAATGTGGCTAAGGAAATTTCTCTAACTGCCATGCGTCCAACTAATAAATTAGCCTAAAACTTTGACCTCTCTCCTTTATCTGAATATTCCAAAGCATATTGATATTTTCAAGTATATATTCGATAGGGGTCTGCCAACTGAAGTCATGCGAAGCGGATCATATCACAAATATAATAGAATCCTCAATTAGGTTCTACATCAATATGGCAATTATTTTATACAGCGATAGAATGTATACAGAAAAGTTTCATCTGATAATCAATGTAGTTTTCTTCACTGCTTGCAAGCTTAATATACTTTGCTAATAACTGCTTGCCAGGATACATTCTTGTAAAGGAAGATAATGCGCATAATTAAGCTAGGCTATATTATTGAAGCAAAATTGATCTTGCACTAAATGGACATTGTTGCAAACGTTAATTTATATGTAGAAGTGTCAACTTGTATATTTACGATCAATAAAATTGATATTGCTCAATTATGTAGCCGTATACTCGCTGAAATGGAATTTTCCGAAAATGGACGGCTGCCAAAGAGAGAAAATGATGTAGTCAATGATTTACATTCGAGTGGGATATTTACCGACCCTTTCTGTCAAGCTTCTAACTGCAAGTGGCCCTATTCCAGAGATCAAAACTGCCTCTTATGAGACACTTATTAGTACTTCTTCAATCGAAACTTTCCACTGTAAATATCTCAATCAATAGTATCTAATCATCACACAATAATAATAATATCTAATAATAGTAAATATCTAAATCATCACATCAATATTCTATATCTAAATTGATGAAAGCGACGGTAAATTACAACATTGGATAAATCTATGAAAATATTCTAGATGACTATCACTATATACAGCCTTCCTCAAGTGCCAATCATCAAGATCATGCTTCATGCACGTCTACTAAAATGTGCAAACTAAGTCCAAGCTTTAAATTGGATATAGTCAATATTGAAAGATCTGGATCTTATTTTCGTCTCCGTTATTTTGTAATAAATAACGAAAACGAAAATAAAATCAATATCTTTCAACATTGACTCTCTTCAATTCAATTCAAAACATGGCAAATAGCCAAGACAATTTATCAAAAACCAAGTCCAAGCTTTGCGATATGCAAGTTTCTCATTGTCTTGGATCGTTCACACAACTTTCTCTCGTTGATTTTATGTGGCCATTCCTATTTACTGAGGCATTTGTAAGAAGTCAATTTTTTTGAAGCACACGAGATAAGTCGATGACGCATAGCTCAACATACAGAAGTTATGAAAACACTTGTGTATAGCGGGTGACATACGACGCAATAAGCATGACTGCAGTGATGTAAAGGGTAGTCAAATTATTTACAAAAATAGTGCATTACTGGTAGATCTAGTATTCTTCAATCTATAACTTCAGGTGTTATGGTTACATGAAAATCGGCTACACATCCGATCACATCAGTATCATATTAATGTCTTTATTATTAGATGCAAAATGACTATTATACACATCAACTTTTTGCCTAGTTACACGTACTTCACGAAAAACACAGTGAAAGTGATAGTGTAATAAAAAATTCAACGGAAAATATTCAATTGTGTGTAGAAGCATCATCATCTCAATTTCTATGGCCTATTTATAAATATTATGAAATACACCTCACTCATTCGCATAAACTTAACAGTTTGTTTCACTAATCCAACATCAATCTTCAAAGACAACTCGATAGTAAGCCTCCCGTGAGTCTCAGGCAAGCCAACATGGATTGATGTCTCCAATTCCTTGAATTATAAATACGATGACATTCATTTGTAGCATGCAATCCGTCTGTAGCTTCAACGTGCATTAATTCAAACTCGTGTAAAAGCTATAGCACCATGGCCTCAAAAATACTGTAGGAAAGAATTGTGGTACCGGAACGCACTACAAGGCTTTGATTCAGGAATTGCTACAACATCACTTTTTTTGCTAATGAGGGTACATTTTCAAATTTCTATATAACACAAATTATTACATAAAATTATGCAATTGTCAACAGCTGGATTTAATGGTCAACACATAAATGATAGTATGACTAAAGTAAAGGGCAACATGATATAGAGTCACGTTGTCAGCATGCGAAAAAGCTTGTCCTACGAAACATCTTTCTCTTGCTCTACCCAAAAAAAACGAAAAATAAACGAATGCCACTCGATAAAAGCGAAAATTCAGGCATATTTTCAAAAAAGCGAATGTGTTCTGAATATTCTGTGTTAAAAAGTTAAATGCTATGTCTAAAACTTTATAGGGCATGTGTTGAAATGTGGGAGCTATGCGACAGGTAGTAGAGGGTTACATAGCACCATTAGCATTCCGTTACATGCCTTGACATCGCAATCGGTAGACTTGTGTGATCCTTTTCTTTGAAAACGAAAAACAACGCAAAGTGCATGCGAGGCCTTTCGACTGAGTCCTTGGTACCACTGAGTCCGCAGATACCTCAGCTACGAATACATCACTGGTTCACCTGTGTCATAGTTATCGACGAACCCCTATTCAAGCGGGTGGCCTTAAGTTGTCTCATCTTGAGGCGCTTCAGAATATTCGATGTAACGATCGTCTGGTGGTTGTTAAACCTGATAAAGGTAATGGAGTAGTCGTGATGAATCGTGATCTGTGAATTTCTCAACGACGGCGAACGTTTTACATGTGTAAATCAGAAAGATCAGTTTCATAAACGTACTTATGATAAAAAATATGAACTACAGTCATTATCAACATCCTCCCCTACCGTCTTGGCCTGTCTTGTGTATGATTTTAGTAAGGATAAACTGTCAAAAGTAGGGAAAAATCATTAAAAATAAATTCTCATTTTAATTTTGACTATTCTCATTTTGATATTGACAATTCCCATTTTGATATTGACTATTCTCATTTTGATATTGACAATTCCCATTTTGATATTGACTATTCTCATTTTGATATTGACAATTCTCATTTCAATTTTGACTGTTCTCATTTCAATCTGGACTATTCCCATTTCAATTTTGGCTGTTCTCAATTCAATCTAGACTATTCTCAATTTAATGTTGAAAAGGTTTTAGTTGACTGTGGGCATATCACCAAGTCAATGAAGAGCACATTGCTACCACTTGGTAGCAATATTCCTCGACTCTACGGTCTGCCTAAGACCCATAAGTCGACACTGTATTTTTGTCCGATTTTGACCATCGTAGGAAGTGCTTCTCACGGAGTTTCGCACTGGCTTAGTGTTCTTCTGAAGCCTGTTCGCGAGCTTTTCAATACCAATAGTCTTAAAGATTCTTTTGAATTTGTCAATCTTATTCGTAATACAAATTTGGTAAACATAAATTTATTTCTTTTGATGTTGAGTCATTTTTTCCCAATGTCCCTGTTAAGGAGACTATATAGACATTGTGTTATCGACTATTGTTCATGAAAATATTCCGATTGGCCTTCCATTAAGCATGCTCCGTCATCTTCTCGAGCTGTGTACTCTAAACGTGCAATTTCTTTTTGATGGTACCTACTATCATCAAAAGGAGGGATGTGCCATGGGTAGCTGTCTCGGACTTGTTCTGGATGACATATTCATGGGTCATATTGAGCACAAGCTCAAAGATTGTGCAGAAGCATTGATAGAAATTGTTAAGTGTATAAACGTTACGTTGACGACTGCTTTCTTGTTGTTCCTGATAAGGTTAATGTGCAGAAACTCTTGAGCACTTTTAATGCTGTTCATCCAAATGTTAAGTTTACAGTTGAACAGGAAGTGGACAGCAGTCTTCCCTTTTCAGACGTTTTGAGCGCTCGTTGTCCTGATGGTGGTGTTCGAACTCGTATTTATAGGAAGCCAACTTGGACAGGCTTGTACACGAGCTTTTTTAGTTTTGTACCGCGTAGCTGAAAAGTTGCTCTTGTAAAGACACTCACTTTTCGTGCTCGCAAAATCTGCTCTCCTGAATGACTAGACAGTGAGCTCTCCAATATTGCAATATTGAAAAAACTTTTATGTCTAACGGCTACCCTCCCTTTTTTATCAGCCGTCATATGAAGTGTGCTCTTGAGGACAAAATTCCTGTTTTTGGTCCTGAGAAAAAGCGTAAACTCATTGTCATCAAAGTGCCATTTATTGAAGACAGTGCCGGAGCCAGTCTTTTCTGCAGAGCTGGGGCCTGTTTCATAAAATAAATCAGTGCTTTATATCAGTGGTTTTATCAGTGTGGAAAATTTTCTGCGTTTCATAAAATAAATATAAAGCACTGATTTAAATCAGTGATTGAAAGCAGTCGAAATTAACAGCGTTTCACAAAACCAAATATTAAGCAGTGATTTATATCAGTCCCACACTGCTTAAAATCAGTATTTTAAGCAGTCTGCAAAGGAATTGCGTTTCACAAAGAAGTATCAGTAGCGCGTGAAAATTGAAAATATGGAAATTCACTGATAGAAATGTGAAAATTTCTATCAACATCTTGAGGTTGATAAATCTGTGAATGATCATCGAGAAAGTTATAGAAACTTAAAATATCGGAGAAATGATTGCAAATACAACTTAAAAATGGGAAAACGGCTTTGATTTTCAATTTTACTGTCAGTAACAAACTATTTGTCAGAATGGTAAATTTTGATACTGTTTATTGAAAAATTCTTCCTTTGAAAAGTGGCAATGCTGTGACGATAAAACGTCCGGTAACAGCAAAATTATAAAGGGTTGCTTTGAGGGCTTCGATTTCTTTCGTGTAATGAGGTACGGCATGTCATGAAATCATTTCAATATTAAAAGACGTTGAGGTATTGACTTTTACATACATCGATGACAGCTAGAAAAAAAGATTCTCAAATATTCCACCATTTGCCTCAGATTGACTTCTCTAATTATTATTTTAATTACTGTCAAACATAGAGTAGGTATATTAGGTAGAGTGGAAACTCCGCATTTATTAAATCCCCAATGTATATACACTTTCGATTTTATTAAATGAACTCGAGGTGAATGCAGTTGGAATTGTCTCCAAATGTGAGATATGAGCATTTGTGCAGTTTGAAGAAATTACAACAGAATTGACTGATTATGACAGTATAAAGCAGATGGAAATGAGATTATTTTACAGATTGTCCGTGTCATGACAGCCTCGGAGCGGTACTGTTTGTTAAATTAGCAACTCGATGACCCCATTGCTTTCATGCTGAACCACAAGAGAATCTTTTTAAGCGCGATCTTATCTCAAGCAGCTGGTAGAGCAAAATAACAGAATCAAAGGCAATGATCTCAATTAACTTTGAAAGATGTAAATGGGTGCACATCACTATTCAGATTCAAGAAGTGAAACATGAATTTACTCAATCATAAATTCATGCCGATGAAAATTGAATCAAAAATATGAAATTTCAGCCACGACAGCACAATAAAATCTCAACTTTGTATGAAGACTTCCATTATAATGCCGTTCATTCTTGATCATCAGCACAATTTCCGCTTAGTTGCGATGCTTGTTAGCGAATATTCATTGCTTTTGATATCCAACTTGTTTCATACTTCTTACAACGGGGAGTCATGTCGGTAGTAATTAAATTGGCAAATATAGAGGTTTTTCAAAGCTGCTCAAATAATGTTTTGGACCGCAGAAACGTAATCTCCGAAAAAAACTGAATCTTTTCATATAAAAATTTTCACAGTATACAGATACTTTTTTAAGTTGACACTCTACCTACATATTTACTCTATGCTGTCAAAAATTATTTCATTTACGAAGAATTATCCACAATTGTTTTAATCACTCAATCACACTGATATATATCAGTGTTTTCATCAGTCCGAAATCTTTATGAAACGCTATATGTATCACTGATTAATTTAGACTGCTTAATCTTCAGTCGGAAAATTAATTTTTATGAAACGCAATTTAAAGCAGTGCTTTATATTTCACTGCTGAAAATGTTACTGATACATATCAAACTGCTTAATTTTATGAAACAGGCCCCTGTTAAAAGTATTTTTTATTTTTCCAGCCGTCGAGCCGAAAGCACTTTTCTCTGTGCGTAAAGAAAGTTCCCGTGGCCCCTTTGAAAGATCACCTCCCTGTTACTCCCCAATCTACCGTAATCTATTATTTTGTGTGTGTTTGTGGATGCAAATACATCGGCAGAACAAATCGGCATCTTCAAGAAAGGGTAAACGAGCACTTGCCAAAATGGCTACGTTTAGGTAAGACTCGACCACGTGCCAAACATCCTCGTCCAGCTCTATCACACGTCATTTATTTGAGCAAAAGTGTAAACCTTCAGAAACGGCTTTTAGTGTCTTATTTCATGTGGGGCGCAGCAGTCTGTTGCGTCTGCGCATTGCCGAGGCACTGTACACTCGCGCAGTCAGAATGTTTGCAACAGTGCACAAAAAATACATCTTCAAAGTACAAAGCAGCCTTTCATTTCTATTTCTATGTGCTTAACTTCTGCTTTGCTCTCAAACAAGACGATATAACTAAAACAACACATTTTCATGGCTCCTACAATTTTCAGACTATTTATAAGGTGATTTGGGAACATTGTAAGTCATGCGTAGGTGTACATGCTGATATTAGTGATTTTCCATGATATGCATGTCTCCTGCTTTTTATTCTCACATACTTGTTGTTAGTTCTCTTTCGTCAAAACTGCGTCTTGTTCAAATTCAGCTGACAGTTGTCATTGACATTCACACGAAAATAAGTACTGTGATCGGAACGCAGCGGCTTGACATCTTGGATTTGTTCTTTGATTGCTGATAGGATCAATGCTTATTTTCTTTATCACCATTCGTTAAATTGCTATTGTCTGGGCAGTGACTGCATGTTGACGCATGAAGCACGATTGTAGTGACGGCGTGTCCTTGTTCCAATTGTTTGTCAACTCTTTGACTGATCAATGTATCGAAAGTGTCAACAATAGCACTGAACGTGCAAACGCAGCTCAGCAGCGATCACACAACTGCACCTAGTCGGAACGATTAGTGGTGAACTTTTGTTACTCGTCTAATGGCTGAACGTCATGACAGAAAAAGGCTTGAGATCAAGACTCTATATCAGAATACAAGTTTAAGCTTGACTGAAATTGGTCGACGCTTGAATGTTGACAAATCAACTGTCTCGAGAGTTGTCAAACAACTTCGTGAGTCTGGCACATTCGAGACTCAGTACAGCAATTGTGGCCGCAAACCCATCTTGAATGAACGTGATCATCGTCGAATAAGATGACAGACTAGTGTGAAAAATCCACGATACTCAGCACATGATATTGTTGAAGAGGTCGGTGCGGAATGCTCAGATCGGACAATGAGAAGAGTGCTCAATGAGATTGGATGCAAGGCCCACAAACCTGGACGTAGGCCTTTCATCAATACTTCGCAAATGGAAAAGCGGCGCAGATGGGCTCTTCAACATCTCGACTGGACTGTTGACGATTGGAAGAGGGTCATTTTCAGTGACGAGACAATAATTGAAATACGCTATGATTGCCCCCAATATGTCAGAATTGTGGATGGACACGAACTTGTGCCTGAACACTTCATAAGAACTACGAAGCATCCAACCGGCGTCATGATATGGGCCTGTTTCGGTTGGAAAGGGACCGGTCGCTGTCATGTTATAGAACGTCGAATGAATTCTGAGTGCTACATCAACGAAATTGTGGACCGCCGCGTGCAGCAGCAATTGCAGGAGTGGTTTCCGGATGGATTCGGCTATTTTCAGCAAGATGACGCTCCTTGCCATGTGAGTCGAAGGAGTATGACCTATGTCGATGAGAGAGGCATACGTCTTCTGCCTTGGCCCCCATCATCACCAGATGTAAACCCCATCGAGAACCTCTGGTCACTGGTAAAACGAAGGCTAAAGTCGTCGAGATGTTCGTCGAAGTCTGCTTTAATAGCAGCCTTTATTCAAGTGTGGAACCATGATGAAGAAATTCAGCATATGTGAAAGAAATTGATTCAATCGATGCCTGACAGAATTGAAGCCATACTTGCGTCGAAGGGTGGTTCTACTCGATATTGACTTCCAGAATCACAAAATACATTTTTGAATTGGAAGAGTTGTTCTTATTACTTTAAAATAATAGGAACACTGAGTAGAGGTAGGTGGGCACAACATATTCTAATTCCAAATTACATACTGTGTTGCAAACTTTCTGTCCGCGAGTGTATATCAAACGCCTCCGGCCACATTTATGTGCAAAAAGAAAACGTTTTGTCTTTAGCTTTACTTGTTAACTGACTTTAACTATTCTTTTTGTTATTAATGATTTCTTCTTTGTTTATAAAAAGTTAAGATTAAAATTGTTAAACATATCAGTGATTTATCATTTCTATAGTGTCAACAATTCAAATGCCTATGTATCTGTTTCACACCGGTGTAATGCCTGAAAGACAACCGGTCGAAAGGCCTCGCATGCACTTTGCGTTGTCTTTTATTTTCAAATTAAGCAAAGGGTCAAACTTCTTTCATCCTTTTCTTTGTCACATTGAAAATGGTAAATTTGTAAAATAATGTGATAAAATAATAATTTGTAAATAAAATGTGATTTTTAACCCCAAAAGTGATGCATTTTACATGAACTTTTCAATAAATATGTCAAAGTCTAGCTGAATAAATAATTTCCTAAGCTTTAGAGCAATAGTAGGCTCGTGCATGTAAACGACAAACTGTAATATGAAATGAAAATTTAAACACAAAATTGCATAAGTTGCCTGAAATTATACCGATTAAGGTTAATTTGAAGGAAGGATGTTTCATGATTAGCTCAACATCCAGAATGCGGATAAAGCTTATCAGTCCGGACATCCCCCGACAGATTGTTCCTTGCATTGAGATTTTTACTATAGAATTAAAATTTTCACTAAATGTTTGCATCATGCTTTCTAGATTGATGTGAAATGCAGCATAGCCACAGCGACAACATCACATAGATTATACAGATTGTTTCATAAAAAATGGATCACCCTTAAACATCGCCTTAACTTCAACTTTGTCTAACTCCGCCAAACTTAAACGAATTTCTCTGAAATTTGGAAGATATGTCAGTTGTGCTTACTAATATCATTGTTGGAAATTTCAAGCATGGATATTGAGTTGTTTTCCTGTTATAGATAAAAAAGTAGTAGATAATTTGATCTTCATTTAGCAATGTTACACAAAATCATACCTCACTCTTATAAAATTACATTTGTTTCCTTTGTTATGTAATATGTTGTTTTACAAGCCAAAAGCTATCAAGCAAAACAAAAATAAAGAAAATCGGTCAATCAGAGCCAGTATAGCACCATTATTCATCAACAATAATGTAACTGCTACATGTGATTAACTGGACTTCATGTTCCATAGCTTCCTGACTTCGTTGCGGTGGTGTTGGCAGCACTCCTGATTGCTTTCAGCTAGAAATCTATCTCTTACCGATTGAAAACAATACAAAGCACAAATGAACAATAACGAGATCGCATTCACAAAAGGCAGTGTCAGCCTTGCTAGAAATAGGGTTTTCTTTGCGAGCTACAAGCAAGCGACTAAATGTCTCTTACACAAATGTGCATCGATGGCATAATGATGATAATCTGATCAGGAAATTCCGAGACATTTACATCGTCCCCGGGTACAAGGTGCTGCGACTCTACTGATTTGGGCTGGCATTTGGACCAATGGCCGCTCTGAACTTCACATACAGCAAGGAACCATGAATTCTGAACGCTATGTGAATGGTTTACGAATGAACATTGGCCAAATGACAGATCAACTTGGTGATCCATCGACTTGGTTATTTATGGATGATAATGCTACGTGTCACAGGAGTAGTAGAGTCAACTTATGCAAGTCTCAGTTAGGGCTTAGGACATTATCTTGGCCAGCTCGTTCTCCTGATCTGAATCCCATAGAAAATGTATGGAGTATTCTAAAACGTAACGTTCGTCGTTCACTGCTACCTACAGATGGCGTATCACAACCTACGTCACTAAAAAGAGAGTGGAGAAAGTTAGATCAGTCAAAAATCAACGATATCATCGAATCAATGCCTAGACGAATTGGTAATGTCATTGACAATATGGGTAGGGCCACAAAATTTTAGCTTCTTAAGAACCGTTACTGTATGATAGCTTATCAAATTATATAAGGACATTTAAATATATTGCGGACATGAAATAAGATGAAAAATGCTTTCTGTATCATACTTATGTTTTATTTACTCAAATTTTAGGATGATCCACTTTTTATGAAACGGACTGTATTTCCATACTTCCTATGCTGCTTAACTTTAGACCAACATAGCATGTTTAAGATGAAACAATAGTTCTGTCTTACTTTCGAATCACATTCACATAACGCAGCAAGACAGTGCAATACAGTGATTTCTTACATTTGGTGGGCGGGGATGTTCGTATCTCCAATTCTTTTGATTGTTTGCGGCAACAGTTTGATGGAAAACTTTGGTATTCTTCTTCTTCTTGGGACAATTTTCGTCCACATCCTGTGCAATAAAAATCAATGGTACAAATATCTTTCTTCAACTCGTCTGAGATATCGGAACGGAACCTTGCTAAGATATTGGTGTATGACATCTGTCGTTGACGTGTTGTCCAGAATAACTTATTCTCATTAATTCGAACACTTATAGTCATTTCTTTTACTTTTTCAACTTGTACAAGACTAGTAGAGACATTAGCAATTGTAAGAAGCGTTTCATCATCGTTGTCCAACATTCTCTGACCCAGTCGAAGTTCAATTTCCACATCATTTTCATATTTAGAAACAAGTCGTTTCAAATCTGCCACTGTTGCAAACTTGGAAAACCTTGTAGATACATATCGTCCACCAGATAGTTTCACCGGAATCGTTACCGGATCGACTATCAAGATTCCGTCCTCACTAATATTCATATCCGATAGCAAAGCATCGGTAGGAACGATATCATCATCCTGTAAAGCAGCTGTGTCGGAAACGTCACCAACTTTGTCACTTATCTGCACCACTCGACGTTTGAGTCCATGGCTATTCAACACATAGATATTCCGAGTGATGTTGATAAATAGCTCATAAATTTGCCGCCAAGGGGCTCCGAAGCGCATTAGTATGTCCAGCAATATTCCAAAAAAGCATATTCGACTGTTGTCCAGTTGAAGGTGTATATACCGTTGTAAGTCTTCTTCTGTCATGTCGTCTTCAACCTCAATGTCCAGTTCTCCTTGAAGTACCTCTATTTCATCTCCTTCATCTTCTTCACTATCATCCTGTCTTTCTTGATCAATTCCCTCTTCTTGTTGAAGCTCTTCATGTTCGCGAATTGTTTTTTGTATTATCGCTCTCATTATTTTGCTGTCATCATATAGTGCACATCCTCGAACGTTATGCGCATGTTATCCCACACATGCATGAAGCTGACTTCGGAGCATAATTGTAATGTCAGTGTCGGATTTTCTCCAGTAATTGAGAACATTTTGGATTCCATAGTCAGTTCTTCCTCATCACAAGAGAATCGTGCCGCATTAAGGTTTAGTTTTGGTAAGATGAGCTTACTTATGTTGGGCAAGACTTCTTCTAAAGTTTGACTTGGCCAGACTTGTAACTGCTGGGTGGAATCAATAGCACCGAACACATCAACCACAATTGACATGTCTTCCTCATAGAAGAATCTTACTATTCCCGGAAGCATTTGTTGAATATCTTTTAATTGCTGGTCTTCCGCAACCGGAATTTCGTCTTCATTCAAAAACCTGATGGACTCCGATTGTTCAAATTCCGCTTTCCAAATGCCGACAACTTCTTTAACTCTCGCAGCTTCGGGGAACGTGTACATTTTTCGTTTTGCTAAATCTGCACCATCAATGACAACATTAATCACATCGACTGGAAAGAAAACATGATTAGATTAGGCTAACTGAATGCAGCAGAAAAAAATGTGCCAACAACTCACTTTGTTGATCGATTCCAGCCATTCTAAAATTATTTTTCCGTGTATTTATACAGTATAATCTGACAGCAAATATTTGATGTGAATTTCTGAAAAGAAAATAGAAAGTCACTAGGAATCTGATGAACAAATGCATAGGGACAGATGACAAATAGGAGGTGGATCTCTAGGTGTTGAGAGTTCGGGAATTTCGTGCGTTCAGTATGGATTCATGGAAAAGTAGGTGATAGTGATATTAGAGAAATCCCATTGGAGAAGATGGAATTGCGGTCAAGACACAGTCAAAAAAGTAGGACCAGTCTAAACCTTTAATGATGATACATGCTACGTCTGTTGTGATACCTGATATTGTTGTTGATACCTGTTACCTGATACCTGTTGTTGTCTACCTGATATGTCTTTTCCAGTTAGCTGATTCAGTTTCTCTCTATGTTCTTTACTCTGATTTAGCTTTTTTTGATCACCAACCTTTTGTGTTGTCAAGTGGATGCTGTTGTTTTTTAATTTCAAGAAAAATCTGTCCTTCAAAATGCTACAACTATCGCACATGTGTGACGTAGCCTACATAGAGCAACGAAGAGTAGCAACTTAGTATTAATCAAATCGCCCATGTGCACGCAATGTCGATTTTATTAAATGAACTCGAGTTGAGACTCAGTACCAAATGTGAGATGAGCAAATTTTTCCAGTTTTGGAACAATTGTCACGGAATTGACTGATCATGATAGCAATACAAAACGAATAATAGTATTTTACAAGTCCCCCGTGTCATGACAACCTTGTAGAGGCATGTTCACTAAATTTGCAATTGTTGCTAATGCTCAGTCTCGTTAATAGGAGCATTTTCTCAGTCGCGATCACATCACAAACTACCTGTCACTGAAAGAGCAAAATAACATTCACAATCAAAGACAATGATCATCATTAACCTTATAGGATGTGAATGGGTCCATTACTATTCAGATTCAAGAAATGAAGCATAAAATTAGTGAATCATAAAGTCATGACGATGAAAATTGAACTAAAACTTTCAATTAAATTTCAGCCACGAAGTTCAATAGGATCTCAACTTTTCCATGAATTCTTGAATTATAATGCGCTTTATGAAATTTCCTTGATCATTAGCTTAATTTCAGCCTAATTTAAATACCTGTTAGCAAGTTTTCATTCCTTTTGATGTCTATTTAAGTTTCATGCTACTTATGTAGAAGAACAAGATCGCTGGTATACAAACAAATGAGTAATTTGGAAAGTTTAGCTTCCTAAAAATTGATCGAATATTTTTTTGGATCGGAGTAACGTAATCCAATGAAAAAATTGAATCTTTCGATATAAAATTTTTTGCCGCATGCTGACATTTTATTTTGAGTCGACCCTCCTACTATGCAGCCTACTTACTGCATGGAAACCTACATGTAATATTCATCAAAAGTAAGAAGTCAATGTGATCTCAAAGTAAGTCATGGAATTAAGTTGACAACATTAAATTCTAGTTAAGAAAAGTGGAATTGTTCATTTCGTACGTTCCCTCTAAAACCTCGAAAATAACATACGTTTTGAACATAAAAAAGTATTCGCCATCTGATCCAGGTAATTCCACCCGAATACCTTTCTTCCACTGACTTTCTTCCCTCTCAAATGGGATCGCCACTACGGATTTTCTTTCTGCACTGCACTCCGTCAAGTGCATCTTTCTCCTTCGCTTGTTTTCTTGAGGTCTTTCATTTTGCAGACTTTTCATCTTTTCCTTGGTCTCCATTTCTTTGGTTTCCCAACTTTCAGCTGTCTTAATTTTCTTCCGACATAATCTTCTTCTCTCCTGATCACATATCCTAACCACTCCATACGCGTCATTCTCAACTTGTCATTCAATTCTCACACCTGCACCGGTTCTTGTGCCGTTGCAGCGAAATGTGTGAATTTCGAGCATATTGATGTATTACTGTTTGGCTTCAATTATAATTAATTCATTTTATCTGCTGTCTTAAGTCACTTTTAGTCTTAAGATACTTAAGGCAGCTTGGAGAATATTATTCAATATTATTTATCAATTCAATTCAAACATTAAATTTCTATATCATGAAAATAACACCTTTTAAAAATCATTGCTACATCATAAAATAACTGATGCATTTCTTGATGCTGAAAAGAAAAATGTGAAAGTGACGAAATATAATTCAAGTTATATAATTTTCATTCTAGGACACTATATCTTAATTCCCACGACCTCAGAATTTTGCGATCCCATGATAAATGCTACGTATCCTGCTACTGCTCCTCTTGCGAAGATATGGGCTATCTTAGCTTTCCAAAGGCCTGCAATCCGTCCGAAAGAGCTGTATCGGCAATATTATCATATCACAAAGAGACTGCTTGAATCCGAGCAATGTCTACAGGGTGTCCCAGATAAATCTGGACTTTTAATCATCTTTTCAACTATGATTGATTTTAACTGTAAGACAAATCAAAACAGCTCCATTTAGTGCCAAAACACATTTATTTTGTAAAAACAAGACCAAGAAAAGTTATTTAAGTCAACCTCACTCAAAATGGCCGCCCTGGGCCTCCACTACCATCACAAGGCGGTGCCTACAGCTGGAGCAGGCCTTGGTCAGGGTTCCTCTGTCAATTTGTTCCATTTCCTGGACAATACTGCTCCTCAGAGCTCCCAAAGTGCTGTGAGGCTTATTGTTGACACCTGCTTCAACCACGCTCCACACGTAGTAGTCGAGAGGATTGCAGTCTGGAGAGCTAGGAGGCCAGAGGTCGGGGGACCAGTGGTACGGGAACTTCTCGTAGCACCAGGCCTGCGTCTTCCTTGCCTTGTGGGCCGGCGCGGAGTCCTGCTGAAACACGTAGTCTCTCCCGTTGGCGACTTGATCCATCCAGGGCTTCACCACCGAGTCAAGGACGTCGATGTAGGCATCCGCGTTGAGGCGCAGTCCCTTCTCAAAGAAGTGAGGCGGCATGACGTCACCATCGCTGCTGACGACACCAATCACCATGACGGATGCCGGATGCTTGCTGTGCATCACTGTTGGGACGTCAGCAGGGTCCTCGCACAGCCACCTGTCGTTCTGGCGGTTCACCTTACGGTCCTGGATGAAGTTCTTCTCATCGAGAAGAACCTCAGCAGTCCAGCTCTGTTCCGCCTCAGGTCGTTGAGCAAGGCCTGGGCTTTCACCATCCGGTTCTCCCGCGTAGCCTCCGTCAGCAGCTGGCGCCTTCGTAGGACGAACGACTGGAAGCCGAGGTCTTGGTGCACGGACCTGTGGATGGTCGAACGGGCCACGTCCATCTTCTGAGCCAGATGCCGCATCGACTGTCCTGGATCCTCGGCAATGTTGGTCTTCAACTCCTCCAGGAAGTCTTCGGACCGCTTGCTGTCGGATCGCCGCTTGTCTGGTGCAGCCTCATAGTCCTTCCGGATGTTGTAGACGAAGGACTTCGAGTAACCAAAGAAAGCAATGATTTCGGTAGCTGTTTTACCAGCACGCAGACCTTCCAAAACCGCTGCACGTCGCTCCAACTCGCGAGACATGATTGAAAAATTCAAATTTAAGTCAATTTGCGCGCACACTGTTTCAGATACACTTACTTGTAATGCGCACGCGTGACAGGTTAACGTAATGTCAGCGGTGAACGCGATATCACGTGACGGCATAGACATAGTAGTAATGTAGAAACACACAGATGTTCCCTTATAACCGATTTGTCTGTCAGCAGCTTAGATTGAAAATAGTCCAGATTTATCTGGAAGACCCTGTATATGTTCACCATTTTGCACAGTAATCTTTCGATAATGACATTACTTCGAAATTTTCTACATTTTCTGATGGGGTATTTTGAAAAAATAATCAAAAATGAACCCCTCTGTTGCTACTGCTAAAAGAATCCATTAAAAACCCGACACATCGTCCGCCACTGACTTAGTAATTTAGTCATTGCAATTACTTTACGATTTTTTTGCTACATATTTACGTACATATGCAAAGCATGTCATTTCCGTTTTCATCTAGCTTTAAACCATTAGAAACATCATACAGACGCACGGGTAAAGCATGATGAGAGTCATTTGAGAGTCAAGAGTATTGGCAAAATAAAATTAAGGAGGCCTATGTTAGTCTGTTTCAAATTCTTTAGCACTATTTGAATAAGTAAGTAAGTAAGTAAGTAAGTAATGCGTTTATTGTAAGAGAATGACAATCATTTATACAAAAGTAAATTCACAACAATAGGTATAATGAAATAGAAAAACCGTTTGTTGAAGCAAAAATCTCAGAAAAAAATAGAAGAAAAACACTATTTACAAGCTTGTTTCACTGTTCGCCAGCATGCATGACCACATGAAGAAAGAGTTTTGTCGGCGTGATGTCAAACACGGATTCAAACAAAATTTGCCAGAATGAGTCATTCGGACAGGCACAAAAGCATGGAGTGGGTGAGCAGGTGACTGACACTTAAATAAAAATTTACAAATCAGATCTTTGCGCATGTTGTCAAAATCAGGAATAATGTGGCATTTACAATCTTCATTACAGATGATGCGATGCGCTCGCCTCCGAAATTTATTTATCTCATTACTTATCTCTGATGACAATCTACAAAAAAGCGGAGTGGCGTACATAAGTAGAGAGACAACACAGCTATGAAAAACTTCAACCAATTTTGATTTACAGACATAGGGCTTCAATGTGCGTATCACATGTAGACCACGATTGACTGACAATAAAATGTTTTCAAAATGAACGTTCCATTTCAAATTGTCTGTTAAAGTCACACCAAGAATATTAATTTTACATGTTAATTCTATACCATCATATGGCAACACAGTGGCATTCTTTTTCCGACGAATTAACATCTGTCTACATTTATCAGGATTTAGCTTCAACTTGTTAGCAAAAGACCAATCTTGTATTACTGATAAATGCGATGGATTGGGCTCAACATTTGTGCAGGACTCAACAAGGGTAAAATCATCGGCATACTTTATAAGTTGACCGCTATTTGAGCACACAGACAAGGTAGATGCAAGCATAGCAAATAAATAAGGCCCAAGTACAGACCCCTGAGGCACCCCGGACGTTACATTTATTAAGGGCCCAATACTTTCATTCACACATGCACACATGAATCTTCCTAATGCTCCATAAAATTTTCATCAAATTCTAGAAAATGTGAGCATTTGTCATGGATGATAGAGATTCTGCCTTCAAGAATTTGAAGTTTAATTAACTATCAGACGACAGTCTAGAACACGAGGCAATTTATATTTCGGCTTTACTTTTACAAGTGCTTCAGTGTAGGTTTACATCAGTGTTATATTTGTACGCAAACAGTTTAGGCACCTTATTATGCTTTTTAACTTTTTTTAACTTTTTATGCTTTTTGCGTATAGCCTATTGTCTGGTGAGGGAAGAAAATATTTTGTTAAAAACATCCTTTTGTTGATGTGGTTTCAAATGGTAGGCCTAATTATTTCCTAATGGCATAGAACAACCTCAATTCCACCTTAGAATAGAATTAGATTACATTAGAATAGATTAGAATAGAGAATAAAATTCCATTGCATATTATAACGGAATCGGAGTTGGATCGCTTTAAAAAAACGGGAATCGAATCGGAAGATCAGATGATCGAAAATCGGAACTTACTTTTTCAAATTCGAATCTGCATCGATTCGGAGCTGGCGAATCGGGTAAATGGTAATCAGACTTATCATTTTCCAAATCGCACCCATCTCTGGATACTTTACCTATATAATTCTCCTTTTACATCGCCAAATAGGGCCTAAGCATTTTTTGACCTTTCTTAATAAGCCCATTATTTATAACTTGAATTTCTATTAACCCCGGAAAGCCCAATGGGTCACTAGTGACCCATGAAAATGATGATGTTCTAGGGCGAAAATCTCCGCCATAAAAACGATGAGTTTTTGGAGTTTTCCTGTACCCAGCTCTTGATAACGGTCCGACATTTAACATAATTTCAAAATGTATTGAATGAGCTTTCGATTCAGTTAATTTAAATGGTTACGAAAAATGAGTGCATCAAATTCTGGTTCGTTTTACACATTGCCTTTGAGGTAAGGTGATTTTTATGCTATATGCCAGTTCGTAAAACTAGACTGGGTATGATGACGGGCAATATTCTTTAGTATGTATTTACCAAAGAAAAGCTATCTGCACCGAATCCTTACTTTAGGAGAGGTTCTTAAATATTGGTGGCATTGGGCTACGGTGGTAAAAAAATTATTTTTGCCATAAAAGACAAAATTGCTTATTTGCGTTATAAAGGTGCAATTTCCTTGTGTCTGTGACTTATTGATGCCATAGAGCAACTTGGTACAATTGTTTTCAAAAGTATAGGTCAGATTGACACTCACAGCGTAAGTAGGCCTACTGCATCACAGCTTTTAAACTCCAAATGTTCAATGTTTTGTAAGAAAGTGATGAACTAAATTAATTTAGTGTGTACCATGACGAATTGTATTATTTCATAGAAGGATATGACTGTTTCCTCAGTTTTTATCACAGCAAAACCGCATTGATGGTGATATACGTAGATTTTTTTGGTAGTTTATGAGTAGTACATGTATTTTTCAGAATACAAAATCAATAACTAGCGATGGAATCACTGTGTAGCAGCATGTCTTTTTGTCATTTTATTCACGAAATGTCATTTTGCCAAGTTGCAATGCACAAATAAGCAATCCGAAGAGCATCAAAGAGTTTTTCTATTATCGAATTTTCCGGAGTTTCACTACCACTAGCACTACCACTAGAGCCCAATGGGTAACTGGTGAACCATGCCCAAATTAGCACATTTATCTACAAATTTCAAATTGTCATCTTGTTGAAGTCAGGTCAAAGAATGTAAATAAGCAATTTTTGAAAATATCAGTGAATTTCTACCATTATTTTTTTATAGCGGGTTTTCCAGAGTTAATTTGTTTTGTTTGTAAATTCATGATAATTATATCAGAAATTAGATTTCAAATCAGATAACTTCCTGAATATCAATGGAGATTGATGATAAATGGAAGATGCGTAATTAAAGTGATTTAGATGATCAATAGATTTAGCGCATGATGTGCAGCAACAGCCTTGTTCGATTTTCAGTCGGTAATTTCACTTTTTTTAATGTTCTGAAAGTGTATTCAATCTGCATGACACTGAAACAATATGCTAAAATAGATTGCATTCAACCATAAGTCAAATTGGTCGTTGCAGATATGTTCTAGGCCTGTACAGCCTATAGGCCGACATGTGAGCTTGAAATCAGGCGCATCAACATATTTTAGGCCTACGACACCTCTGTTCATGGGCCATGGAAATATTGTATGTTTCAGCATTTTTCACCATTCATAAATCATTCGATTAAAAGCGCTCTTTGTTCCTCGAAGGCAAGTCATAATGCGAAATCGAAATAAACTATGACGAGCTTGACTTCACTACACTTTTATCAATTTGTAAGGAAGCAGATGCTGTTTGCTCACTATATAAAGCAGCACTAAGAAAAGCATCAGTTTGAAATCAAACCAAGAACGACAGGTGCCCTAAAAATTGATTCAAAATAACTACTATAATGCAAAATAATCGAAAGTGACACTTTATGTATGATAAACGTCAAATATAGCCTGTAAAAGAAATAAAAATACTTTGAATAATTGTTTGTTTTGATGCGTCTTGAAGTAGCGCAATTAAAGTTTAGTAAGTCATATAGCTTAATGGGGCTGTAAAGTCAGGGAACACTTTCTAATCTGGTACAGCACTAATTGATTGTACCAATGCACCACTGACAGCGTCAATTAACTAATATGCCTGCACTTCCTAACGAGAGAAAGTGACAAAGAGCCCCACCACTAACTCTGACTATATATAATGGGAATCAAGCAAAATCTTTAATTTTATTAAAGTTACCTTAGGTTTTTGACAATTCACGACCTAACTCGCTGAAAAAATTACTACCAAAACTTCACTTACGTGACAGTTGTGAATCAGCTAGAATATGGATCGGATATGGATTGTTGACTTTAAACAATTTATCTTGTTTAATATGCATGTTCACTAAGTCTATTCAGTACACACTGATTGATTGGCTTACATTTGGTTCACACTTGAAAGATAATATGCCTAGATATGTCATTTCCGCATAGGTACACATCTGTCATGACGATAATACTTTGGTTGGAACAACGTTAGCCTATAGATGATGAAGTCTAAACAACTGTGTCTGAATTGGCAACCATAAATTGCAATGAAATGCGTCTGCAGATGCCGCCAGTTTGCTATATTTGGTGCAGTTCTGAGGATTGTGACATCCATTAATAATGTCCAGACAGCGACATCTTAGGTGAATACTTTTGTCATTTTAGGTTTTTTATAGGTGAAAAATTTTACAAATTTAGGTTGTCTATATAGGTGAATCAAAAATCCATTAAAATATCTAGATTCATTGAGACCAATGGCATTTTTTTGTTTCTTTTTCGGTGACTAATTTGTAAACAGATACCGCGACAATAATCTACGTATGAGTTTTAAAAAATAATTAGAGAAAAGAAAATGACAAGTAAATCCTAGATTTAAAGATTTAATCGCGATTCCGAACGATTTTATTTCAAGCTATAACAACTGCACAAATTTAACATCAACAACTAAGTATACATGTTTCAAAATGTATATTGACAATTCCATTGTATAATTGTGTATGTGTCAAGCAGATCAAAATTACTCGTATTTCAAATGCAATATAAACTCTATAAATGTATATAAAAGAATTAGAAACTATGACTAGAAACACGTGGCACTGTCCAGATTCGCTCATCAATGTCTTTATTATTCCGATTATGAAAGTAATTCGTTGCCACCATTTTCTCAATGTTTTCCAATGTGAGTACACGTAGATGAGTTAATCAAATAGCAAGTTTTTGTCGTAATGACAATATTAAAGTGATTTAGGTGTTTTTACAAAATATCCGGATTTTAGGTAAAAAATCATTATAGGTGATTCACCTAAATTGTCGCTGTCTAATAATGTCATATCTCCGTTTGTGAATTTCGATGACTGTAAATACTGAACTGGCACCTACGGGTGTAGTGAAGGCTATCTTTTAACAATTTTTCGCAACCCCTCCTGGACAGGTCTACATTTACATTTTCTGAGCTATGTGCCCATGACTTATAAAAAGAACCTTGTCCGTGCTCTCTTCCATCGTTCAAGGATGATATGTTCTGTGGAGTTCTTAGTTCAGGAGCTGCGCACGTTAACTGAGACTTTGAAGATGAATGGTTACCCTGATAGGTTCATCAATGCTTACAGCTATACTGATGCCAAACGTGAAGTCATGATCGGACCTATTTTCAAACCTGTTTTTGTTCAAATTCCATTTCAGGGAGATTTAAAAGCACGTGAAGTTCGCTCTCGTCTGATCTCTTCAGTCAAAAGAGCTTAACCTGCTGCAGATCCGATTATTCTTTTTCGTGCCCATACAATTCCGACTGATTCTGTCAAGGATAAACTGAGCTATATAACTGATATAAGTTGACCACATAGAGCAAGTTTATTAGGTAAAGTAGCAACTCAGCATTTATTAATTCCCCAATGTGTATACATTTTCGATGTCATTAAATGAACTTGAGTTGAGACCCAGTGCCAAATGTGAGATATGCAAATTTTTGCACTTACACGAATTTAACTGATCATGATAGCAACACAGAAGAAGGAAAGGTTATCTACAAATCCTCCACGTCATGGCAACATTGGAAAGGTGTGGTTTTCTATTCTCGACTTTCATCCCTACACTTCAGTGTTCGTCTACTTCTGCTCGCATCGTAAAATTCGCTGATAATGTGACCTTGATTGAGTCATGCACAGATGTCCATCCGAATACCAACAATTTGCAATTGGTTCAGCAATGGTCAGAAATGAACAATATGTCGCAAAATCTTCGGAAGTGTCGTCAAATGATAATTCTTAGGAAGAGGCACGGGAGAACGTATATTCCTATGACAACATCAAACTAGCATCCACCCACTGGAAGCATCCACCCGTGGGCAATCGTGTATCGATGGGTTCAGATTTCTGGACTAATATCTTTTACTTTTCTTTATCCGATATGCACAAAAATATGTTATTGCTTATATTAGGTAGAGTAGCAACTCAGCATTTATTAAATCCCCACCCAATGTGTACACAGATTCGATTTTATTAAATGAACTCGAGGTGAACACGGTTGAGTACGCTATTGTTTCCAAATGTGAGATATGTATCATTTTTCCAGTTTTGAAGAAATTACCACGGAATCGACAGATCATGATCGTAATTTAGAAGGAATTATATACCTAGTATTTTAAAGATCCTCCGTGTCAGAGCCTTGGAGAGGTAATGTTTCTTAAATTAGCAATTCGACAGACTGCTAGTTCAACCTCAAGAGTATTTTCTTTTGCGTGATCATATTACTAGCAACCTGTCACTGTTAGAGCAAAATAAGATAATCAAAGAAAGTGACTTCAATTAACTTCCAAGATGTAAATGGGTGCACGTCACTATTCAGATTCAAAAAATGAAATATAAATTTGTGAATGATAAAATCATGGCGATGAAAATTGAATTAAAAACATGACATCTCAGCCAAGAAATCACAAAAAATCTCGACTTTTCCTTAAGGACTTCAATAATATTGCGGTTCATGAAATTTCCATGATCATCAGCATAATTTCCGCTAAATTAAGGTGCTTGTTAGCAAATATTCATTCCTTGTGATAAGCAACTTGTTTCATGCTACCTATCAGGGCTGCGGAGCCGATGCGTTATCTCATCGGCTCCGGCTCCACGACACTGATGTGAAAGGCTCCGGCTCGGCTCCGGCTCCGACTTCAAATTCAGGTTCTATCTATGCTGGTTATCCTGGATCCGTTGAACGGGTTTTTTGGATAACGGTGTGGCCTTTAGAGGCTTGCTACAATCATCAAATTAGTTTTCATTAACAAGCAACGACTTAAGTTAATAATAAAAATGATAATAGCCTAATATAATGACAAATAACATACTTGTCATATATTTTTGCATGAATTTACTATCTCTGAAAGATAAAATAAAGTTATAGCCAGGATTGGTTAAATTAGATAAAGATCTCCCGCACTGGCTAAATATAAATTGGCCTAGCCTGCAACCAGTCTACTACGAGGCTACATTAAATAAGACCACATGAGTGATGATGATATACCTAATTAGCCGTCACAGGGGCCGAATAGTAGTATAAGCTTTTTAACAAAGCTTGAATATGAAACTGGATAGCGTATGCCTCTAAATAGCTTATAGGGCCTGTATCTACTCGAACATGGAAAGGGTATCGGCTATATAGCCAAATATACCGTATCAATAAAGATATCAATTGCTTTATTGAATATTATGAATATTATTGAATATATTAAAGTGTATATAGGCTAGCTTAGGTTGTCATTGTTATTTGTTATTGCCTTTATTCAATAGTCTGTTGGTCCATGAATAATATGATCGGTGGGTAGCCCACGACTCATCATCTGTAGAAATTGTAATTTAGATAGCCTCATTGCAGTGTAGGCTAGAAATGTACAATTAAAAATTATACTTAAAAAAATTAAAAATATCTAATTTAGGACAAGTTTTGTAATTCTATGCAGCATGCTTAATAAGTTAAGGCCTAACTTACATTATATTAATTTCGTATTTTTCATTATGGCGTAAAGTTGCACTAAATAATTCATCAATGATTCATGTATATTATTATATTCAATTTATGTATAACACATTACCACTATTCCTCTGATGATGGTTAGGCTGATGAAACTGAACTCGGAGTATCACACAGTATGTTGCAGGGTGCTATGCATAATAAAAATTTGACTGCGAGCACCGAGCAGAAATCCCATCTACTTTGCTAGCTTTCGAATGCGCGTGCGGTTTAATGTCACAGACAATAGAAAAGGGAGGTCAAAAGGCGCCTTTATTGAGAGCGTGTCAGTCTTTTTTTATTGTTTACATATAAGTCAGCATGATATCAGCATAAAGTGTTGACAGACGGAAAATTAATAATGAAAATTCTTGAAATCCACAGGTCTATGACATTTGGGGAAATATTATTACACGATACGGCTCTTGTGCAATACTCCCCCCCCCCATTTTTTCTCTGGTCAAAAGATGCAGCACCATTGGATGTCCGTTTCAGCATCACCGGTTTGAGTGAAGCATTCCGTGCTGTTGTAAAAATGTACGTGGGTAATTGCGATGTCATGGTCGCAAACTTCGTCAGCAAGTCAACATTGTAATTTGCCTTCGGGTTTTTCGCATTGAAATATACCCTTTGAATTTTGAAGTCAAAGGAAATTCATTGTGAATGAGATACCTTTAAAATAATAGGGCGCTACTAGAAGTGGCTGGGTCGCTTATTGCTATAGCCATGTGAGGACTTGTAGTCAGGTCATTCGTGTGAGTGTGAAGAGTTATCCCTCCAATCAAAATTGATCAAATTGAATGATCGATTGTTTTGAAAAATGTAGGTGGGGGGACTGCACAAGAGCCTACAATACAATCTAAGGAAATTGGCATTGTCACAGATGCCAGTAGCCATACCGATAGATGATAGCCTACATAGTAACCGCATTAGATTTAAGACATTGCGCAAGAAATGTAGCTATATTATCTTTGCTGACTGAACTGGAAATGTGTACATTAATGACTGGCGACTTGTCTCTAGGAATCTACAATCATCTAGTTAGCATACATATAACAAGTCTTCAAATTAATGGATTTTGGAGAATACGTTGTCAATATGGAAATTAGTCTTACGAAACATATGCAATAAAAAAATATTACACATGTGTGTAAATATATAATAAATATAATACAAAAGAAGGCGGCAACTGCAAAGAAAGATATCGTGGAGGACAGATCATTGGTATACTTAAAAGACATATCTTTAGATTTCAAATGATTTAATTTTTTTATGATGCCAATTAATAACTTTCAAAATTCTAGATTTATATCAAAGCTCAAACTATCGGAGCCGGAGCCGGAGCCTTTGTGATAAATCGGCTCCGGCTCCGACCAAAACCATCGGCTCCTTAAGGCTCCGTCTCCGGCTCGGCTCCGGCTCCACAGCCCTGGTACAAACAGACACTTTTCGTTGGTGTAACTGCAAATTTTAACATAGAAATTTCAGGAAAATTGTTGATATACTTTAACGAAAAGTGTCTGTTTGTACACTTTACTTCATCCTCTGTCAATGAATGATAACTCATTTGAAAGATCATGATCTGTAGATGATTTCTATAATAACCAGTTCAACAAAATACCAATTTGTGTAACTTTTATGAGCAAAAATTCGAAAAAATGGAGTCAACACCTTAAATGTCACAATTTTACCATTGGAAATACATAGGATTTTGTTATCCTCTCTATTTCTGAAAAGCAAATGATCTGATCCGGCAGACGCGAAGTTTTGCAGTAGGTTAGAGGTGTACTATGCTATGTGAAAGTTTTATGTGCTACCTCGTTCCCTGCACAACTTCACGCTAGCTCCCGGACTAACAGTAGCAGAACCTACTGTTAAACTCAAATATAACAATGAAAGTATTGCCATTACTGTTCTCATTTCGACGATGTGGAGAGTGGAAACAGACGTAAACTTCTCAAGAATAAGAAATCAACGACGATTTTTTGATCGCATTGATCCATTGTTACAATTAACTGAAACGGATTTTATTGATAGGTACCGTCTGCCAAAATCTAAAGTGCTTGATTTATCAAACGAATTAGAGTAATTACTTCATCATGCTACTCATCGTAACTATTCACTTAGTGTTCCTTTGCAAACATGTATCGCATTGAGATACTACGCAGAAGGTGATTATCTTCGAGAAGTTGGAGACCTACATGGTGTATCGGAAAAGACTGCTGGTAGAACAGTTCATGCTGTCTCTAAAGCTATTTGCAAGTTGAACGATAAGTATATCAAGTGGCCGACTTATGACGAAATTTTAACGGAGAAGGAACGATTTTACAGTTATTGTGGTATGCCTAACACTATTGGCTGTATTGATGGGACACAAATTGCTATAAAGGCACCATCTGTGAATGAAAGTGTATTTGTGAATCGTAAAGGTTGGTACTCTCTAAATTGTCAAATCATCTGCAGCTCTACTCTTAAAATCTACGATATTAGTCCCAAATGGCCGGGAAGCTGTCATGACGCTCACATTCTGAGAAACAGTAATATATTTGAAAAGATAGAAAATTTGCAAAACTCGTGGTTACTTGGAGATTCAGCATATCCCTTGTTACCAACTCTAATGAAACCATATGGTACACCCTCTAAAGAAGAAGAAGAGCGTTTCAATAAAGCCTTATCCAAATGTCGAACGAGTGTAGAGAGGTGCATTGGAGTTCTGAAATCCCGGTTCAGGTGTTTGTCAAGAACTATGACCTTTTCACCCACCAAATGCAGTGCAATAATCTTTAGTTGTGCTACTCTACACAATATTGCTACTGATCTACGCTTATCCTATTCTATGTCAGACTCTGATGATTCTATTGTAGTACTTCCAAATTTTGATGATGATAATATTATCAATTCTGGTATTGGAGTGAACTTACGTGATCAAATTGCACGAAATGTTTTTTCAGTTTAGAAATAGATTTTCTCGGGAAATAGATGTTTTTCACGATATCGTAAAAATAATTGGTCGCGATGAGGTTGCCTATAAAAAACTAAGGCTATAATAGGCTAGTCAAATTATAGAATATTAGCACATACCGGTATAGGCTAATTCCTTAAGTTGATAATTTAGATAATAAATTAGATATAAAGAAAATAATGGAAAGCCAAGTAAATGATGTAGATTATTATCTTAAGTGAACAAATTAATTTCAGCTACTGAACGTATTCATCATCAGGGTAAATTAAACAATATGATACTTGTTTAAGTTATGATCATCGAGATTTCTAGGTTATTTTTTATGAACAAGTAGGCCTATTGCCTTTTACATGAAATTACATTAGTTTATCAAAAGTTTCCGAAAGTTGGTTTCAAAATACGAGTATGTTTCCTCGGTAACTCTACTTGGAGAAATATTCAAATTCCTACACTAATTAATTGTCATTTATAAGTCATTGGTTAGGCTACATTCCCAGTCACCCTTTGTCTCATATTGAAAACGAAATTTATCATTATACAAACATGATTATGAATACATATTACAAAAAAAATCACACCACTTAATGATTGATTATTGGTAACCGTCTTGGTGATTATTCCACTGCTGCCAAGTTGGCAGATTACCAGTAGCGTTACTGTAATTTGGTTGATAGGTGTTGAACACCGGCTCTTGTCTAACTTGATGAATTTCTGTTCTTGTTTGGACTTGTCGTCTCTCCAACTCGAGGTTATGTCGTTTTTTCTCTTCTAGAGTTTCTCTTTGAATTAACTCTATTTCATGATGATGACGCTGTAGCTCTTTCAGTTTATCGGCTTCAATTTGACACATTCTTTGATAATAGTCACTTGAAGAAAAATGTCTAACCTTCAGCTTTCGACGATAGGAAGTTTTCTTAAACAAAGATTGATTAAATGAAGTTTCATTTGCGGAGACTGGAGGAGGCACATTTTCAATATCAGATGATGTAATGTCGGTATCGTTCACTGTTTCTTCTACTCTGAATGAGGTTTCTTCTGTTGGCTCAATTAGTCCACTTTTTACCCCGCCAATTATGCCAGAAATTGATTCGGGAGGTATAAGGTGATATATCCTTTTTTCCTCCTCACCGAGGATTGTTTCCGCGTCTAATGTGGTGTCAAAGCTGGCCGTTCCACCGCCAGTCTTCTTTCGCTCTTTTCTCTGCTTAGATTGGAACTCGGCAACTTTGGTTTTACACTTCTCTGTAAATTTTGCCATTTGTCCTTGATGGATGGTAATGTCCGTGTTGTGATACTGGTTGCATTGACTGAATTGAGCAGTTTTTGATATAGTTCATTTTTTAATTTCATAGTGGTGAAGTTTGTCAATCGCGAATTTAGTGTGGCATAATGTTGCTCGTAAAATTCTATAATTGTACATATTTCTTCGGCGGAGAAAGCGACTTGTCTGGGTTTTGTTACAGATGTTCGGGAGCGCTTCATACTTCAAAATAAAGTTCAGACAGTCGAATGATGACTTTTGATGCAAGTATAGAGAGTAGAGACAATAAAAATTCAAACATTGAAGCTAGATTTTAATTCGTCCAACTGCATGCTTTTTAATGACTCATGTATCACGTGATCCCATTACTTGCATCGATATCAGCAGAACACAAGTGCAATGTCAGCTTTCTATGACATACAGCGAACTCATTATACGTCGAAGTTACAACACTTTCTTGCCATTCAATGTAAGTTCTCTGTTAAATCAGTTCGCTGTTACTGTCACATCTGCTGTAACTTAACAGTCGTTTATGACACCGGCTCCAGATGGTTCAGATAGTTCCAAATCGATTTCAGATCTGCCCAAATGAATTTCAGATGTGATCTAGATGAGTTGGAGATCTCCAGTTGAATTAAAGATCTTTTCGAAATTGAGCTTGTGACAGATATCGGAAATTCAGCTAGCGAATAGGAAATCCATCTAATGTCTGAAATTCATTTGTCGAAAGATCTGAAATAGACATGGAAAAGGTGCAGTTGGTACCAAAAGTTAACATACAGGGATGATAGAGAAGTTTTCGGACTTTGAATATCACAGTCTTTTCAAACGACTATAATAAGTCTCCAAAACAAAGGAAAAAACGTCAATCACCAAAAAATAAATTTCAAAATTTTCCATTTGCATCACTACTGTGGGGTGACTTGGGACAGTGATTTTTTACTTGCCTTTGTGGGAATCTTAAGCACATTACAGGGACTAGAAGGCACAACAGTGAAGCTATAGTGTTATTGTAAATATCTGCATGAAATCTCGATAACTGTCTGTAGCCGTCAGTTTACCTGTAACTGATATCCTTTGCCGCCAATGTTCCTCCAACTAAAGTCTACTCACGCATGGGCCAAACCGAAAGTAAATTTGAAACTACTCAAATTAAGGGTGACTCAATTTTGGTGAAATAAAATTCGCCAATTTTTTGTGATTGCAAATTGCCATAACTTTCTAGATAAATTATGTCATAATTATTTTTGTTTGAATTACACTTTCCCGAGCACATTTTATATGTGTTCACAGAGACCTATATAAACTCTTGTTCTGCTGCAAATTGTCATCCATGGTTTGGTCTGGTCAATACATTCTTATATTGAATGGTTTTGTTTTGACTGCAACAATTGGTGTCACGAGCAGGATCTGCAACTGCCTGCATCTACTACTGCTGCATTTCTGCTGCTTCAGTACTACGAGTCTACGGCTGCTTCTTTCGGTCCAATCTGCGTGGACCCACGGCTTTTTTTTAAAAAAAGCTGTCTAATTGATGGGCTGGGATCTACACCAGGATCCTAAGCTGTGAACACACACTTTCGGCCTTCACGGCGCGATTGAACACCACATTACAAACAACACTCGACTAAATAAAGAACACACCAAATTAATACACACCCACACAAGGTTTATTAAAATTCTAAGGACATAGGGAACTTAAGGACTCTAGGGATTCAATTTGCCTCCGGTTGCCTCCTGCTACTCGTACCTAGCCGTCTGCTGCTTCAGTTACTGCTATTGTTCGTCTCTGGTTCTGCTTCTACGTACTACTGCTACTTCTTCGAGATGAACTACGTCCCGTTACCTAGTTTGGACGTTACCAACATAGAGGGTGTTGCGGTTTGGCACGAACGCTTCAATCAATACTGCAAGACCAACGCTGCGATCGATGCGGATACGAAGGTAGCGCACTACATCACTCTGGTCGGTGAGGATGCTTACAGACTACTAAAGGACCTTGCGTTCCCAAAGCCCGTTGCTTCGCTGGGAATTGCTGACTTGGAAGCCCTGCTGATTGATCATCTCACACCACCAAACTTCGAACTAGCTGAGCGAGAAAAGTTCCACAATTTAACAAAGACAGCCGAAGAGACGTATCGGTCCTTCATTTTGAGAGTTCAAAGACAAGCTGCCAAGTGTAATTTTGGAGGTATCTTGCCAACCCAACTGCGAGATCGACTAGTTGCCAGGGTTACTAACACTGACCTTAAGCGCAAGTTGTTACGTGAGCCAGGGTTGACCTTCCAAGGTGCTAAGGACATCATCATGGATTGGGATGGTGTAAACGCAGTTACGGGCAGGACCGACGTGTTTGCAGTGAGACATCAACGCGACAAGGATTTGCGTCATCAACAACCACGCTTTCACTCGCAAGCCACCAACCAAAGATTTTCCGGGAAGCCAAGGTACCAGCCACGCAATCATCAGCGTTCACCAACTACGTACTTATTAAGCTCAAAAGGGCAATGTGACTCGTGTGGGGGTCCGCACTTACGCAAAACGTGCAAGTTCCGCAACGCAACATGCCATGGTTGCAAGCGAACAGGTCATATTCGCAAGGTTTGTCGCTCCTCGTCTACTACGGCCAGTGTTAAAACCATCAATCCAAACAACTCCGATGACCCCGCATCCGACACCGAAGCTGTTGTCTTCACTCTTTATTCCAATAAGCACCTCTACGAACGCCTCACCTTCAGCAATGGTCATACCCGAGAGTTTATTCTGGATACGGGCAGCCCTGTCACGATCTTACCGATCAACGCGTATCACGACCTTGAATTCGATCATGCTGATTGGCACCGACCACTGTTACAATTCGCGGCGTTTCGGGCCATCAACTACCTGTCCTTGGACAATTTCAAACGACTGTTTCTACGAAGACTGCTACTGCTGACGTCAGGTTCATCGTTACGGATGAAGGTCCATCTGTACTGGGCTTGGATGCACTCCGTTCTCTGCACATAGAGTTTTCCTTGTACCTCAACCAGCCGTCAAAGCCATTGTCTCCTGCTATCAAAGAACTTATTGCCAAATGCAATCGCAATCAGGGTGGAATGAAGATCACTCCTATCAAGCTTGAAGTTGATGAACCTCCTGTTTTTATGAAGGCACGACCTGTTGCTTACGGCTAAGACCCGCTGTCCACCAAAATATAACAAGATCTCGTCAAGCAAGGCATCATCCAGCCGGTTACATCCAGTACTTGGGCCACTCCTATAGTCACTCCGCTTAAGTCAAATGGTCAACCACGCGTTTGTGGAGATTTTCGGGTCACCGTTAATCCAAAGTTGAGACAAACGGCCACAACTACACCGGATGTTGAAGACATGTTTGAGGGTTTGCGCGATTGCACAATCTTTTCCAAGATAGACCTTTCTAATGCGTTTCTACAAATACCTCTTCATGATTCGGCCAAGGAATTGACGACGATTAACACGCCTTGGGGTTTGTTCCGCTATCAGTACTTACCTTTCGGGTTGAACGTCTCACCTGGTGTTTTCCAACAAGCCATCGACAAAATTCTCCAGAATTTACCGGGAGTTCGATCATATCAAGACGATATAATCGTCTTCAGCACTTCACGTTCCCAGCACGACGAATATCTTCTTGGTCTCTTGCATGCTTTGAACAAGTACAACGTCCAGATCAATATGAAAAAATCAGAGTTTGCGGTTCCAGAATTGCGCTATCTCGGCTACATCATCGATGGTCAAGGCATTTCACCAGACAAAGAGCGAATCAAGGCGCTACAATCCGCTCCTAAACCAACAACACCAGAGAAGTTGCGTTCCTTTTTGGGGTTCGCCCAATACTACGCCAAGTTCGTACCACGTTTCTCCGACTTAGCCCAGCCTTTATTCGAACAACTGAAGGATGATTCAATTGGAACGCTCAAACCGATCGTGCTTACGATGTGCTACTACAAGCGTTGGTGAATGGCAAAGTGCTACGTAGCTACACGATTGGAGCGCCGACTCAGCTGATCACTGATGTGTCACAAAAGGCTCTTGGTGCAGTCTTAGAACAGAACGGGCATCCGGTTACATGCATTTCAAGGAAACTATCGCCGTCAGAAGAGAATTACAGCCAAATTCAGAAAGAAGCCCTCGCCATCTACTGGGCCGTCAACCGATTGCACAAGTTCCTCTTCGGCATGAAGTTCGACATCATCACTGATCACCGGGCCTTGGAGTACATCTTCCACCCAGGTTCATCAGTTGGCAAGACAACGTCGTCCATGCTGCAACGTTGGGCTCTGAAGCTCTCTGGTTATCACTACACCATTCAACATCGTGCCGGGAAAGACATTGCACAAGCCGATTACTTGTCACGTCATGCACTTCAAGAAGAACCTACGGATGACACCTCTCTCTTCGTTGACCATCTACCAATTTCACGGAATATCATAATCAAGGAAACAAAGCTGGTGTATGGTTCAGTCGTAGCTGGTCTTCGACATGGATGGTCTAACTCCGCGAGACGACGTTTTCCAGAGTTACACTCCCAACGGGCCGACCTCCAACTTCTTTCGGATGGAGTGATACAGTTTCACGATCGAATTCTGATACCGCCTGCTTGCCGTCAAGCGATACTCGAACACCTTCATCTGGGTCACTTAGGCCGTGATAAGATGTTTTCCATGGCTCGTATGTTGTGCTGGTGGCCTTCAATCAACGCTGATATCAGGACATATGCCAGAAACTGTGCTGCATGTCAACGTAAGACTCGCTCCCATCCTAATTGGACACCTTGGCCAGTTACCTACTGTCCAATGCAAAGGTTGCATGCCGACTACTGCGGTCCGTTCTTGGGGAAGTACTTTGCCTTGGTCACTGAAGACGCTTACAGCAAGTTTCCGGAAGTTTTTATCACCAACAGCGCTACGTCCGATTTCACCAAAACTGCCCTGCAGAAGTTGTTTGCGAGGGAGGGAATACCCCAAACTTTAGTCACGGACAACGGCACGCCGTTTACTGCTGCACATCTACAGGAATGGCTACGGTTTATCGGATGCAGTCAAGTCTTTTCACCACCAAGACATCCACAATCGAACGGGCAGGCTGAGAGTTTAGTGAAGATTTTGAAAACTGCTGTCAAGGCTGCTTCGCCTACTTCGCTCGAAAGTCTACACCAAGTTGTCGATACTTTTCTGCTTCAGTATCGATCCGCAGTTCATACTACAACGGGCAAGTCGCCAGCGATGCTTTTCAAAGGACGCAATCTTCGAACTATAAATCTCGATACAACGGATGTTGTCTTTTATCGCGGCAACGAGTCTAGACCATGTCAAGGCTTGATTATAAACCGAATCGGGAAACGGTTGTTTCACGTTATGGATACTTCTGATGGCTCTGTGCATCGACGACATTTAGACCAAATCACCTTCACGCCTCCTGACGTTACGCCTGAATCCCTAGTCTCCAAAAATTCACTTGACGTCTCTCCTGACTTAACGCCTAAAGTAGATTCGAGCACACACACACTAACACATCCACCTCACATCAACTCAGACACACAGCTTCAGCCTCAGCAGCCCGAGCAGCCTTCTGCGCCTTCTACGACCGACCTGCAAGACCATGGATCACCTGAGCGTTCATCCAACGTTCCTGAACCTGCAAGCCGCATGGTGCCACCTGACTCTCCTTCGACTGAGTCTTCTGTTCTTCGACGTAGTCAACGTCAGAGAAGACCTCCAAGGAAGTTCCGAGACTTCGTTTAAACGGGGAGTAATGTAGCCGTCAGTTTACCTGTAACTGATATCCTTTGCCGCCAATGTTCCTCCAACTAAAGTCTACTCACGCATGGGCCAAACCGAAAGTAAATTTGAAACTACTCAAATTAAGGGTGACTCAATTTTGGTGAAATAAAATTCGCCTATTTTTTTGTGATTGCAAATTGCCATAACTTTCTAGATAAATTATGTCATAATTATTTTTGTTTGAATTACACTTTCCCGAGCACATTTTATATGTGTTCACAGAGACCTATATAAACTCTTGTTCTGCTGCAAATTGTCATCCATGGTTTGGTCTGGTCAATACATTCTTATATTGAATGGTTTTGTTTTGACTGCAACACTGTCCCGTCACCTCATCTGGAGGTGACTTGGGACAGCACATGTATTCGCTGCTACATGGATGCACATCGTGATCATCATGATCCAGGATGCCACTAAATTAGTATATTACTTCTTTGAGCCATTCACATAGATATGAGTCATTATTTAATTTTAAACATTAATGGTTATCATGAAATTCTAGAAAAACAGTCAAACCTGTCCCAAGTCACCACATCTAACAGTATGAATTTCGTCGCTCTTGTCTCGACTGTCCGGAGTTAAAGAAAATCTGCCTCTCATGGTCCTATAGCGGAACAAACGTAAGCGTTCATAAAAGTTTGTGATCATTCGAATCAGGTTGAAACGTGATCGTAGTTCGTGACTCTCAAAACACAAAGGAAAAAGTTTCTGATTATCTACAGTTAAAGGCACCTTGATGCTCAATTTTTACATCGATATTTTCACTCCTCGGTAGAGAATTTACATTTGAGACATTTGGAAAAATAGTGCGGAAAGCAAACACCGCTGTTTTGATTTCAGCAAATGCTCCACTGCTATGGAATCAACAACCCTCCACTCTATGGTTGGCATGGTTTTTGCTGTTTAGGCGGTCAAACAATTCGTTAATCAGACGAATAAATTCTGTTGTATACGCACTAGTCGAACGAATTGCGAAAGATTGCTATTAATAAACTGTTATATTTGAAAATTGCAATAAACTTTGGTTATATAGATCAATTGCAATTTTGACATTTTCACATGTTGCAATTTCGGCAATAAACAGTCTATATAAATTGCGACTATCGTGTTTTTAGTGGTCGAGGACACACAATCTCGATCGATCTAACAAACGCTCGTGAATAATCAAAATACTGGTATTTTACCGAACATAAATAAACTGCAACAAATACATATCAAATCAGATCGCCGTGTAGTGAATAAGTTAAGTAGGCCTATATATTGCAATCTTTGCATTTTTTGTGTACATCAATTGCGATCTTTGCATTGTCCAGTTTGCATTATGCTACACCAAGTAGTCTCATGCCTTTGATACCGATAGAAAGCTACAATTCTAATTCACAGTTCTCTTTAATGGGAAAATTTCCCCACGTAAAGGAATGTTCATTTTCACATTTTACATTTATCATTGATCACTCACTTCACAAATAGAAAAGAAAATATTTCCAAACTTCATTGCAACTTTCATCACCAAATGCTCTCATCGTATAGAAAACTTTCACAAGAATAAAACCTATAGTATTCTGTATTTGACAGTGATGGAAATTTACTTTGAATTATTCATAAATTCGTAGACATGAAGTTTCCAAGTGCGCTTTTACTTTCCGGATCAAGCCGATGGGTAGGGGTACATAAGAAATTTTCCAAGCATAATAAGGTGCATAATAACTAAATGTGTGCCTAAATAATGGAAAAATGCATAATAACAACAGTTTTTCAATCACTGTACCTGAAATGATGTGCAAACTTTAGCGAGATGGTAAAAGAGGCCTAATAACCGTCAAGTTATTTGCAAACATGATGAATAATCTAGAAATAGTGTAGCTAAGCTGTAGTGGGTACAAACAATTACCTGTCGCTACAAGTGATAGCTACATGTCTTATGGTGATGACCATCTATGGTGACAACTGATGTACAAGGTTGTTTGACTTCTTTCTAAGTCGGTATAAATTTTTAACCGACTAAATTTTGCCTAAAAACTTTCGAAAGATTCATTGCTTTCAGACAGAATTCATTAAATCGATCAAATAGTAAATCAGTTTAATTTTAGTGAACGAATAGGGTCACTGAATTGGTTGAATAATTAAATAGGTTTAGTTTTGGTTGATGAACTGGGCCTGCAATTATGAAGGCGATATTTATTAAGATTATTACTGTTGTTTAAGCATGCACCGTTTTTGAAGACGTCTGCAATTTCCAGTATTATAACTGGTGCACACTCAACGATTTCATAAACACATTGAAAATACTGGAAATGCTTTTCATAATTCTAGATTATTGAAATTTGAGTTAATAAAAATCTTGAGTACTGAACATTGTATGCATCAATAAATAACTCAATGTTGATGATTTAAAATAGATTATGTGATGATGGAAGTTGATTTCGGAGAATTGGCTAATTTTTATGAATATTAACCAATCAAATCAAATTATCTGAAAGTTGAATGCGTAGTGCTTGTATGCTTGTGAATTAAAACGTCGAGAAATCGAAGGCTGCAACTCAACGATAAACCGAAGGATTCAGTTAGCGTGAGTTCTTGCTACACCAAGAATTACTGCTACCCCATGATGTATATAATTAGGTATTGCTTATTATAATTCTATGTGTTTGTATTATGTAAAAAATACGGTATGGAATGCATATCTTGATTTAACTATAGGCGAAACAAGCCGCTCAGTCAGTCAGATCGACATGTAGCAGACCGTTTCCAACAGAACTAGCTTTAGTATATGGGTGGTTTGTATGATTCAAAGTAGCATTATTAGTGTCATCATGTATAGGGTTGCACCGGATAGTGGTTTTGTTATCCAGTAACCGGATAGTTGTCTATCCGGTACCGGATACCGGATAGTTCATGTATTAATTAACTTACTGATATTTAATGACATTGTATATTGCTCGCATGTTGATCGCTTTTACCGTAAATATTCATTCTTTGAATTGAAGAGAAATTGAATAGAAACTTTTTCAGGAGAAGATTCCATTATTTTTATTGATATAGAATAATTTAATTTATTGATATAGATAACCACACCGGCGAAAATATCCACAGCTATTTGAATATCACTTTCGCTAAATTTAATATTTCAAAAGTGTTCTTTTCAACTACGGATAACGCTGCAAACATGCATTCCGCAATGAAAACTCAAATAGAGCATGGATGTATTGGTTTTTATCACGGATGTTTCGCTCATTTGTTACATAGCAATTATTGATTCATTTACCCAAAGTGGATCCCAGACATTGATCCAGAAAGTGAAATTGATTGTTTCTTTTTTTCGGCGCAGTAGTGTTTTATCAAATTCATTACAGAAAGCTCTTGCCTATCTGATCCGTGAAGATGAGCTACCTGGTTTGTTCCGCAATCGTCTTTGCAGATTGACGTTGAGACAAGACGGTCTTCAATATTTAATATGATCAACTCTTTTCTTGATTTAAAGCCCGCCATTGATATTGCTTTGACAACTGCATCGACGTGTGACATTCAGAATGTTTCAGAAAATGTTTCAGAATGTCCATTGGCCGACATAACAACGGCTTGGCAATCTGAATCACGGTCTTCTCTTAGTGAGGCCCTCCCACTGTTGTTCAAAATTTCGGACTGCTTGACTGAGAATGCAAAGAACTTGAAGCGCAAGCACACCCATTCTTTTGCGGAAATATTAAATCAGAATCTCAGGGAACGTTTTTCTTTGGATGATCACGTTTATTTGGGAAATATGAGTATTCACACATTGGCTTCTTTACTGGACCCACGATTCAGAAAATTAACATTTTTGTCTAAGGAAGAAACAAAAAACATGGTGAAGCAAAGGATAATTGAACAGATGGAGAAACTGGCACTTGTTAAATTAGACTCTTGTTCTACGTCTGTTTCTAATATTATCGATTCAATGAGCGAAAACAAACCAAATAGCAGGTTATCTCTTTTGAGGTTATTGGACAAAGATGAGCCACTATCTGCAGAATTAGTTACTAATATGGTGTCACCTTGTGAAGAGGAATATAATTCTTACATGAATCATACGAAAGTTTGTAATGAAGTTGATCCACTGCAATGGTGGAAGACAAACGGACAGAATTATGAAAGGCTTGCGATTTTAGCAAGAATTGTTTTTGGTGTTCAAACAACCAGTTCACCAGCTGAACGCGTCTTCAGTAGTGCCGGAAATGTCTTCGGACAAAATCGACTGTCGTTAAAAAACGATAACGCAGACATTATTATCTTCCTTCACTGCAACGGAAATTTATTTTAAATTCTATTCAAATATGTATTTGGTTAATTAATCTTTATGAACTATATAATCGTATGCATGTTAGTTCTCAATGTGTGTGGATTTTATAGATTTGCATGTAATCCATGAGTCTGCGAACACTAATTTTCTAAAATTTTGTATTGGTCGCTCGAGTATACAGCTATCGTTATCAGTTTTGTTTTACTCAAGTTAGAATAGGCCTACATGTAGGCCATTATATCGGAATATAAGCTTGTATTAATGGACTAGGAGACTATTTGGTAAATTAACAGTGATTATATTATAAAAGATAACTTTGAACAATATAAAGTGGTATATGTATTGGTTAATCGGGATAATTCAGCCTATATCTAGCAATAAAAACAACTGACTATAATTCAGCTCGAATAGTGGTATTCGAGCGCGTATTCGAGCGGTAAATATTCGAACGAACTATTCGAGCCAAACACTATTCGCGCCCAGCCTTGCGAGGAGGATATTCAACTCCAAGAAGCTACTCCATATTTATCCTACCCTATTCCTGTCCCCAGCAATGATGTTATCCTAATTGTTTCTGCTGCACTTATAATATTGATATTGGAGAAAAATGTTTCTGTTGTCTCATTCAATTCAATCATGACGTTATTGACGGTAAGTCAAACAGACGCGAGATGAAAATATGTATATCTCATTGCTTGATGACAAGGCGAATTTTTTAAATGTCGGTGAATTTCAAGTGATAATTTGAATCATTGGATTCATCTTTTATTGTCAAATTATTTTAGGTTAGTTTTCTTTAAGCAAATACAGTATAATCATTAGTCTTTCCAAGAAACGATACACTAGGTTGACTGCGTAGAGAAATATCAGGGACTTCCAAAACTGGTCTGGGATTCATGCAACTCAAGCCTACATTTTCTAGTCTCATGTAGGCCTACCTACCTCACTGACTCAAGCCATAGAATGTGCTATATTTACCTTAATTTCCCTTTTTGAATTGCAGACTATGTTGGATACTTGAAAAGAAATCTTTCTTGGAACGCCATGGTGAAGTTAGTGAAGCGGTATCTTTACTTCGGAGACTACTTACACTACAAGATGTCTAAGACTCCCGAACGATCGTGGGTATCCTTCGACTTGGGCCACCAAGTCGAAGTTCTTCTACACCGGTATTTACTGACCATCAATGATTCTCGAGATAAACTAAAGGAGGATAGCGGCGATATTTTATACTCCTGCGATGATATTTCCTCGACTAACCCTTTAGTTTTGCACCTACACATGTCGTCTGATGGTGGTCAGTTACACCGATATAGAAAACAAACTCTGTGGCCTGTACACGCTGTTTTATTGGACCTTCCGCGATGGAAACCGGAGAATATCATAACATTTGGATTATAGTTGAGTAGCAAAAAGCCAGACTGGTCTGTCTTCCTCAACGATTTCTTAGAAAATTCTTTGATTGGGAAAGCCTTTTCCGTTGTTGTAAAAGGCACATGTTTGAAGCAGTATTCAAAATTCACACAGCTGTCTTTGACTTACCTGCTCTTGCATCGATCGTGAATCATGTACAGTTCAATGGAAAATTTGGATGTGTATTTTGCTGCAGTCCGGGAATAAATATTAAGGTAGGCAAAGGTAACAGTCGGAAATATGGAGAAATTATTGATCCACCTTCGGATGAAACTTACGCAAATTATTTCGAAATTGCCAGTAATACCAATGAAAACGTTTTTGGAGTAAAGGGATACTCATGTTTCAAAGATTACTTAAGAATCCCGTCTCATATCATACTTGATCCCCTACACTTACTGTTTGAAAACTGTACAAAAACATTGTTACTAAAGTTTACAGATTCTTCTTTTTTTCGTGAAAGGTATTATTTAGGAAGGCATTTATCAAGTTATGAAACTGTGTTTGAAAACATCAATTTTCCCTCCTTCCTTTGCAAACCCAGATCATTTAGAGAATTTTCATATTGGAAAGGGAGAGATTTTATGAATTTCCTGTTTTATTACAGTATTCCGTCTGTGTTCAAATCATTGTATTACAAGTCCGACAACAACAGTGAATATGCATTTCATCTTGTTGCATTTATCACAGCGTGTAAATTGTGTTACGCAACGAAAGTTCGTTCCTATCACTCTCAAATTGAAGGACTTTTCAACTACTTCCACTCAAGACTTGGTGATTTATATGATGTGAACATTTTTACAATAAACATGCATTCACTATTGCATCTAGCAAATCAAGTGATACAATATGGTGCCTTATCACATACTGCTCTATGTTTTCGTTTGAACGACAATTTTTTAACTACAAAGTGTTGACAAAGAGGTACCACATCTTCTATAGAGCAAATATGTAACAAACTGACTCTACTAAAATTTTGTAAATTATATTTAGAAGTATGTAATTTTGGTGAAAAGGAAAAATGATTGAAGATGTTATCTTTAGAATTCAATGACTTTCAAAAAATCGTTTATGTCAATCAAGGTTATGTTAAGCGTGGATGCTAACCTGTATGCTAAGTGTTATCGCGCAGATTGGGTAGATTCTTTTCTACCGTTGTAGAAAGTCAGTCATAAACAAAAAAATTTATTTGTTGATGTTTGTGAGTTTCATAAAAATTCTTCCAATCAAATATTTGCCAAAGTAAATTTATTGTCACCATGTGAAATACCGATGTTAAATTTCGGGATATATGATATTTAATAATATACCTCGAGATGTTGTAAATATTGTTGAGAAGCATTCTTCTTTGTATGGTATGTGTAGAACAAACGAGTATAAACATATATCTGTGAATGACACAGTTCATCCTTGTGTTTTAGTTGAACATTTTGATTCTAATCTGGAATCATCAAAGATGATTGTAATGCCATGTACCGCTCTACCCGAATACTGTTGAAATTTGTTCTTATTATGTTTTATGTGCTTTCTAGAACTGCTCTTATATTCTCCAATGTCATTGTCATAAATAAGGAAGAAAGGATTGATTAAGAGTCTGAGTAAAATGGCTCCCAATCTATGATACGAATATGAGGTGTCGGTGTCACGGCTTTTCCCCTAGTTTCCACTTTCTAAGTAGTCAATTGAGTCAGTAGGAAGTTCAGTTCGAAGAACTTTGGTCTCATTCGAGATATACCAGTGAAAATCTGTTATGTTGATAAATACCGGTATGAAAATCAGAGAGTAATTGATATACAACTGTACGTGTGGGCCTACTTTTTGTATATTATCAAAAAAGCATCAATCGCGCTAGTTCGCTTATTTGGCCTATATCTGGTGTTAATGTGGTTATACCTTTTATTAGCACTTTATCATCAACATCAAGCTAATGAGAAAAGAAAAACCTGACTTATTGACACATGTATAGTTCATGAAATTGTAATGCTGCTAGCCAACTGTAAAACCGATCATGATTTATTCATTATCTAGATTTCTTCCTTATTGATCTGATTTCACGATGAAAAGTGCGTTAAATTGTTTCTTCATTGGCCATCATTCTATTAACGGGCTGAATTTGTCATTATGACATGGTGTGTCATTATATCTAATCTTGTCAGCTTTCAAAGTGTATCATGATATTTTGAACACATGAGATTTTCCTAAAATGTATTTGTTCTTACTTTTACGCATAATTTATTGCAATTTTATTTGACAAAACCTCTACCAAAATTACAATTTAATGTGTATAATAATTGCAATTAAGTGATGCGATTTATATACCCGTATTGCAATTCGATGAGAAATACATAAAAATTGCAATTAGTTAATCACAATTTCTTACAATCCAATGCATTTTGGGTATAGAAATATAACATTAATTGCGATGAATGCATTGGATATAGGCCTAGCGTATAAATTGCAATCTGACCGCAATTCGTTCGACTAGTGCGCTCGTTGCCTTCAGAACAGTTTACAACACTCTCTCTCAAAAAAATCAATGGCATCAGCAACCCAGTGGGAAAAGATATATGGGTCCCATATGCATTTTGCATATGGATACCATATGTACAAGGTTCCCGATCTTACCAGCTAAATCCCACATGCATGCCTACACGCTCTAATGCAAAATTACTTTAACCACATACTACTTATAAATTAAAATTGAGCAGTAGTATTGATACACCGTATATTTTCCCCCGCGTTAAAAAATTCTCCGCTCCTGTTTCTAGAATTGCTTCCCTCAGAAGAAGCTCTCTTAACCCTCATACGGCGCACTGTTTTTCCCTACACCAACGGCGCACATGTAACATTTGTTACACTATATACTTATTTCAAGTTCACAAAGGCTATCCACCAATAATGAATGAATAATAACAGTATACATTTGTACACTGCGAACCAACATGGAGGATCATCAGCAGTACACCAGATGTCATCAACGTTTCGGCCATTTAAGTACTGGACGTCTCTATCTGGCTGGCCGGTACTGCGCCGGATAACCTAAGCAGCACCTCCTCCACTATGGCGTCCCATAATCCCAAAAATCCAAGCAGAGCCCGTTTCCGCTGCAGCACACACCTTCTTCATACACTTACTTGCTTCTTTTCCGCCTATCCCCAGTGCCCTTATCCACCTTCTCAAGCTGTTAGACGCAAAACCGCGACACCCCACCTCCACCGTCCACAACTCAGCCATCCACCCATTCTCCTTGCACTCGTTTATCAGTTCTTCATATTTACCCAACTTCCTCTGGCGAGCTTCCCCAATCCTTGATTCCCACGGCACTGTCAGCTCCATGCACACCATCGACTTTGCTTTCCTTGACACCAACGTCATATCAGGCCTGTGTTCGGTGATCACAATTTCAGGTGGAACCGTCTTCTTCCCTTGGGTGTCAACAAGCATCTCCCAGTCTGATGCTCCCACCAACAATCCACTGTCACGTGCCACCTTCCCCTTCGAAGCTGATACGTGACCTTCTCTCACAAATTTGATGCCCTTGATTTTATTTGGGCCATCCTCTCTTCTCCGTCGCACTGCCTCTTCCCCAATGGCCGCCAGTTCCTGCAGCACCTGGTTATGTCTCCAGGTATATGCTCTCAGCAGCTGAGGACAGGAAGACAAGGTGTGCTCCAGGCTACCTGTCCTCAGTCTGCAGCATGGACAACTATCTGTACTGCTGATGATCCTCCATGTTGGTTCGCAGTGTACAAATGTATACTGTTATTATTCATTCATTATTGATTCATTCACCAATAATGAATGAATAATAACGAATAAGTCTATATATTAGATGCTTAACACTTACATTGAATGATTATCTGTTTTTATACATCCCAACGCTTTGTTATAACCCCCGAAGCCCATAGAATTAGGAACTTGAAATAGTCATCTCAATTGTATCAAATGCAGGCCTAGATTATTCCCGAAAGATAGAGATAAGAAAATTGCTTTGAAGTTCTATTTGATATATGTATACGTATCTAATATCAATCTATTACAATATTTTTCTCAATCTTATGTATAAAATGTCAGTGTCATTCATTTTTACATGATAGACAGACGAAGGACGCATGATCAGGACACACAGGGCAGCGACAAGTATCACAAACTTTACGTACTAGTCGGCGTGTTTTGCATAAACTGCAACGACGAGGTTTACCATCTTGTTGTGCAACTGCTGCTGAAGTCGATGAAGATCCCTCCTGAATAAGTCTAGTGGAAATAATAGCCTTTCTCACCGGAGTTTGCATATACGGATTGATCGATCGTTTTTTAATCAAAGGTGTTATCAATTCTTCACAGAGGTCACTGATAAAAAGTCGACGAGCTTGTAATTTCCCTGAATAGTCTTCAGGATGCATGATCCGCCAAAGAATACAAGAATTCAAGGTTGCAAGATCCACGCAATTGAAAAATAGTTTCATAGGCCAGCGATTGATTTTTCGATTACATGAATATGTTTGTACACGCTCGTCGCAGGAATCTACGGCACCTTTCGTTGAGTTGTAGTCCAGTACCATGACAGGTTTTCGACTATGACTTTCGTCCTCAGACACAACCACTTCATGGTGCATTGTTGACAGTAAAGTTACCAGCTTTTTCCTTTTGGTCATATAAGAACAAAGCGTAAGGAGTCCGTGAAAATCCAACATTGACGAATACATTTCTCTTCCGCGTGTTCTCTTCATTGCATCAGGAATTTCTTCCTTGTTCATTCGGAGAGTTCCCAGTAAGGACAGTTTATTTTGCAGGAGCTCTTTTGCTAGGGGGACCGAAGTAAAATTATCTACAGTTACATTTCGACCCGATCCAAACAAAGGGCGACATAAATCAAGAACAACTCGTTTGGCTAAACCAACTTCTGGCAGATGACCTTCCTTGCCCAAATATATTTGCAAATTGTACGTGTAAGCATTGCTACTATCATTCAATAACCATACTTTGATTCCGTATCGACCTGGCTTTTTCGGCATATATACTCGAAACGGACACTTTCCGCGGAATCGGATAAGTTGCTCGTCAACAGTCACGTAAGCATTTGGGACATATCACGCACGGCAGCGACTGGCAAATAAGTTCATGAATTCCCGAAAAGCTGCCAGCTTATCACGACTACGTCTTTCTAACCTGCAAGAGAAGATGTACATGAATAACGCAGACATATATCAAATACTCGTACTTACCCCCTTGCTCTTTTATCATCAAATCGAATCATTCTCAGCAAAAGCTTGAACCGGCATAGACTCATGGTAGCATGCAGACGAGAGCGACCATGTCTTTCACTCCATAGTTGTTCATAATTTTCATGTGAAGATCGATAGATTCCGATCAGCAAAAGAACTCCAATGAATGCCATCAATTCTGCGTTGTCAAGAGGCTCCCAACGCTTAATGGCTAACCAACTGTCTTCTCCTTGTTGCTGGATCAAACTTCGTGCATAAGCATTTTGTGTGAACAATAATCAGATTTTGCATTTCTAAATTTATAAACTGTTCCAACATAAGTCGCTTAGTACCAGCGGAACGTCGAACGCTTGCCGTTGGACCGAAGATATCACGAAAGATATTGTGGGACCGAGTTTGAGATGATGACCAGGAAATATCTGAATTTCTGCATTGAAAATCGGACACATAGCTAGGAAGGCCAGCTGATGTGTTTGGTGTATGGTCAACTTCATCTACCCTGTCTTCGTCTGTTGAATCGACTTCACTGTACAATTCGTCTAAAACATTATCCTCAGTCTCAGAGGCGCTGTCCGATGCTTCATCATCACTCGTCTCATTCTCAAACAAAGCAGCAATTGCTCTCTGCGCGGCGACTCGACGACCTGACATAACTTGCGTGCTGAATGAATGAAATGAAATGCGAATACTTGAGAATCGAACAACAGAACTTCTCTGATTGTTCCATGAGTTGTCGATCTACTCATTGGATGATTTGAGGAACGTTGTTGAAATTTATTCCTAAAGATTTCTGCGTCAGTCAAACTGAATAATTAGATTGAATCAAGATTGCTGATCTTATACAAAAGTCATTGAACAATAATGTAACAAACGTTACATGGTGCGCCAAATAAAGGTGGTGATTAAATCTGTGTATTTAAATATAGAATCCCACCATCTAAATTACTAATAACGGTGCAAAATGATAGCCATTGAACATTTATAAGATGTCACCGATGCATAACAGCAAGGAAGCAATGTAAGAAAAATAATGACAAGACAAAGATAAAAGTGTAACAAATGCTGCACGTGCGCCGTATGAGGGTTAATTTTTAATTACGCTGTCGTTTCGAGACATATTGCAGACATGTGCAGTAGATAATGATGCACACTTGATAATAAAGTGACTTTCAGCCTCATTCAACGTTTTAGAAAAAAGTGCAGAATTCGCTTTTGGTAACGGTACTACGTAAAAAATCTTCATGAAAAAATCTGTTCATTACATCGCCGGACAACCTTTTTAACATAAAACTTCACAATAGATTGACTAAACAATTTATTTGATCAAATGGCCAAAATCACAGCACAAACGCAGTAATACGTGTTACATGCACAAATTCAAGACAATTTATACAGATCATATAAAAACATGAAGCTCACTTAAATAAACACAAAAAGCAATTTGTAACAGTATTTGTAACAACATTTATTTACAACGATCCAACAAATCAATGAGAAATTTTGCTTGTGCAGCTTTTGACAACGATTGGTATCCACATTCAGTTGTAAAACCTGTTGACATGTAGTTGCAAAGCAAATAAATGTATACAAATCTAAACACTTAGAGTAGACACAGGCGCACAACAGCTCATTGACAGTAGCAGAAATTCTGAGTTTTTTGCACTGTGATGAAGATAATGAATAGGTAAGCCCACATTTGTAATGCTCAGAAATCATATCATATTCCTTGCACAACCATATACAGAGTCTGACATCCAACGTTCATGATTATAATTTTAGAAGCCACACAAATCAATAGAAAACACAACAATGAACTGCACAAAGAAGACAAGCACGCTAAGAAGTATCAAAAAGCTTTTAGCATCATTTAGACAGTGATGAACGAATTTGCAGCAATTTGATCAGTTATCGGTAATATGGCGAGTATAAATCATGGTCTCTCTGCCACAGCGCTATGGATATTCGCCTGGCCGTGTGGTCGAGAGAATAGGAAGGACACCATTGGAAGTCAGTAGGAAGGACATCCGGAGCGAAAGTGTTACAACTCTCCCGCTAAACTCTGACTACTTCAGCACCGTGCAAATCCCAAGTTTAGTGCATTGACGCCAAAGACTCATATGGCGAGCATCTAATTGAAATATGATTTTAATTCTGAAAATCTCCATTAGACTGCTTTTCTGAAATTGAGCACTGATTTCCCTCTCACATCATGTCCATCTGAAAGATAAGAAAAAAGTCCAAGAATATGTTTGATTAAGATTTTAGGATAATCAATAAATGAAAGTTTGCTTTTTCATGTACATTGAACAGGCACATACTCAAGTTGATACATAAATCAAGGAATGTCCTATGAGATTACATTTCAGTCCCCTGACATTCAATTCACTGTTGAAATATTAGACAGTGGAATTCTAAATTTCAATGACATAAATTAAAAATTTCAAAACGGAATTAATTACAGTTGCTACGAGAAATCATTCCATTCAGGTTCGAAAAGATGCGGAAAAGTAGCTATGCATCGAGTTACGTCAATAGTAATTGCATTAAGAACACAGCAGACCATGTCCAAAAAAGATGCAGTTCTGATACCAATCACCACGGCAAAAGAATAATGGACCAAAAAATTCCAGGAACATATATTCTAAACTAACGGCGCGTTTCAAAGTAGAAACAAAGTACGTGAACAATAGATAGAAGTAGTCGCGAGATTTCGCTAATGCGAATTCCGGAATTACCCATCACTTTATTTTAGAATCTCCGAATAAGAAACTATGTCATTGTCCTAACTTTATTTAGATCTACGGATAATCAACACGACAATATTGTACTATGTATGCATTAGCCTACTACCGAAACAGATCATTATATAAACAAATGTCTGCTGTAAAAATTTATTTGCAAAGCTTGTGTGAATTTCCACAATGAGCAGTATAGTCAGCCTTTTAATTACGCTATGCATGAAACACAGGCATTCCATTATAACAATAACGTCAGCAACCCTCTGACTGACCACAAATGCATGCGTGACATCACATCTATTGATGATTTAGCTGAAGAAAAGTAATTCAGTAGACACTCGCTTGAGCGAAGCTCAATCCATCTTAAGTATGTCGCCTGGAATTAACCGCAAACATGAAGACTGTACGTGATCTCTGAACAGACACGCACACAAGCACTAAATGTATATAAGTCTAATCGTAAGTTGCGCCTCAGATCATCTTTTTGCCAGCAGCCCCGCTTGACAAAGCGTGAACGTGCGCGTTCACGTTGTTGGGCGTCTTGTGACTTTATTGATGATAACTTTATTAGCCAATATATCCCAAAGTGTTTAAATATAATACTTACTTTGATATATCCTAAAGAATAAGTTTTACTTTTCGACTGTCGGCAATTGACATGATGACAGGTCTTCTGTTCGTGGCTAATATCTTCACACACTAGTATATTTGGTCACTATTATGGTATTACGAGATTGCTTAAATTTTTCTTCAGGGATTTGCTATGCTTCGAACATTTCGACAATGTCTTTTTTTGAAATTTGAATGATTGAATGTCATCGCAATACAATGCTCAGAAAGCATTATTGTCTTATAGCACTATGGCCTACCACCTGTAGTAATATCAAATAATAGCCTACGTCATAAAAGCCGGTGCCAACATGAAAGCATGGGAAATCTCGTTTAGGCAAAATTGATGAGACTCAATTTTTAGGAAGATTCCATACTTAGAACTGCATTTCCACTTACCGAATCTATCATAATTGACATGAGAAGAAAAGAAATCCATTCCCCCTTCAATAATATTCTCGCAGAATAACTGACCATTTGAACAAACTCTTACTGCAGATGGTTCTTCGGAAGCATTGGGATAATCAGATAAATGACCGCTCGCACTTGACCATGTACATCCTGCTGTTGCTGAGTCATCCAAGTGAGAAAATGGTCTAGAAGTTGATGCATCTGAAACGATATTCAAAAGTTAAAATCAAAATTGAATCGTCAAAACGCAAAATTAAATTGAAGGCACATGCCGCAATCAATGCACCTTTCATTTAAATCAGTTCCATCAATAAAACATGCGCTGATATCTGCTCGTCTGTTTAACATAAGCACAAGCACAAACATCTGATGAAATGCAATCTACGCATTATAGACGCCTGTCTTTTAGGCTACACTGTAGACACCTTTTTGAGGTTCAATTGTGGAGAGAATCAAACAATAATCCAAGAAAATCATTATTCGAAAAGTAATATGATTTCATTATCCAAGAATGCCATATCGAGAATTGCATACACACAGTGAAGACTAATATTGGAATTCGCGCGAATCCATCGAACAGACGGATCCTTGAATTTTGGATTCGCGCTAAAAAGCATGACACTGAGCCGGTCATTTCTGAAATTGAACAATTATCTCTTCAATGATAGATCATGTATTGATTGTGCTGAAACTATCACATTTTATTTATTTTCAATATCAGTTGTTAAAAAACAGTGTTTAAAGGCGGTTATTCGATAAAGTTTAAAGGAGACGGACATTCTGCAGACTAATGCAACAACCTTGAGACAGTAAATAGACAAGCTGCCAGAAATGTTATTAGAGAATCACTAGAAATGTTGCTCTCATATACAATGTGTTGTATTATGAATTGCATTCAGCACTTACTTCTTCTCTCGAAGAATGTGAAAATGATTGGTTTGAGTTTGCAAAAAATGAGAAATTTTAACATTCTTCGTGCTATGATAACTTGAACTACACATGAATGTTTATCAAAATATACGGTAGAATCATAGCGTGTTTATTAGCCGTAGACAACTCTTTGATGATAGGCTGCATTACAATGTGGTATGTGGTAATGCATATTTGCTTAAGTGCCTAAGATCCCATCCCCATGACATGCAACCATAGAACTTACTAACTATTGTGCATTGCCTCTTGTGCATAGTGTACTTCTCGTGACGGGAATTCACATCATAGTTCCAAAAGGATGCTGCAGCAAAATATCGAATCATTTGACGCACTGGCGGTGTTCATGTTGTCAAACTTATGAGACATCCCCAATGTTGGCTCAATTGATTAACCCGAGACGACCGTTTGCCACGTGCACTTCACGATCATCTTCGTGTCCAAAGTGGTATATCAAAAATTTGTGCATTAGCTATGATCATCAAGCTAACACAAGATGAAGATAAGTTTTAGTATCATACATGTACATGGTAGGAGCCTGCGAGTAGTCAAAAATGTCGAGTTGAGGCAAACACTCGACTCGACTTGAGTTTTGCCGCTCGTGTACCCGACCGACTCGACTAGGCTTGACGAAAATATTCAATTATATGCTAGTTATATTGATATATAATTTTACATTGTGATAATATTTATAATATATGCATATACAAGTTATATCTCCTGAATCAGCCGTTGAAGGCTGCAAAAATATAACAGTTGTCTGCTTGCCCAATGCCAACTTCTGTTATCTTCGCAAGTTAGTTTATCCTTTTGCAGTGTAGTTAACAAATACAAACAGTGAAAAAACAAATTTTGCTGGCACTTAAATCATAAACCATTTGCGCTGCTGTCTCAGACAACAGCTCAGGAAAACTGCTTCCGTCAAATGCAATGCGGACCTGTGAAATCCAATGAGAGACCAGTAGACATATGACAATAAATGACTGCAACAAATACACTGAATAAAAATCTCGTGCTGTTATTTTTATAGGCCAATCAACTTTCTAATACTGAATGATTGCTGCCCTTGTTCTTATGTTAATTAAGAAAAGCGATAGGCCTAATTTTTAAAAAATTGTCGTGTACACGTTTTGATTTCCAATTGTCCTACATGTGAGAATTCTGCCCGACTCGAATCGACTGGCAACGAGTTTCAACCGATTCCGCTCCGAAATGAATGTTTTAGTTGCATGTTGTATGCATCTAATTGATATGACCTCGGTCGAGTGAAAAGGTACTCTAAGCGGACCACTAAGCGGCAATACATTCGCTGTACTGCTGAGAGGCAGTCTACGTGTCTATATACATCAGGCCTGTCCGCCATCATTTTTTATGTCAAGAAAAAATCCTATCACGGTTCTCTTGAAACAAAGTGCATTTTCCTGTCATCTTTAATGCAGCGCATTAGTTTTTTTACAACAGCAGATGAAACACACACGACCATCTCCGCAATGTCGTGTAGAACAAAAAAGGGTAGGAATAAAAGCAACTCTACACGAAGCGATGCAAATGAATCCTTGGATGATCTCACCCATTTCTCTTGAGATGTTGGTCAAATCTTAAAAAAGCTTGACTCTTGCTCTCTTGTTCTTGATTCGAAGGGACATGATTGAATCGAATGTCTTATATTTCTGCTAGAATTAGCAGCGACTTAAGCTCGATCCGCAAGGGTAACTTCAACTTGTAGCAGCTGTTTATCGAAAAATCAAACCATGTAAATTATAGTTGTACTAAATTTAATATCTCAGACAAACAAGTCAAAATCTAAAAATCTTGGTAAGTTTCTTTCTGCTGTGTTCAGTGCTATTCATGCATGCTATTGCATAAAGAAGAGCAAAACTCCTTTGATTAATCTGCTAAATTCAGTATTTTCCCTTGCATGCGCCATATGTCACCAAAATGGCAGAAATAACTGAACAATCATCACACATCAACATGTTGAAGAACTCAGTAAAAAATGGAATATATCAGTGCCAAAGCCTAAAAGATGTAAAATAATAATAAGAAAACATGTACCTCGCAATGTGTAATGCAATGAGTGACTGTCAATCGATATTTCTTACTATCTGGGTTACATCTGGAAAATCCCATATGCTGTACATATGGAGTGGCCACGCACCATACCACATGTGTTATTTTGCTACTTTTTGATCAAATAACTGGTCATTAACTTGCACATGACTTGTTTATGTATCATCTTCTAGATGAATGACTTCCGCTTCATTTTATCACGAAAATTACACTTTGGAAATTTCGTCCAGATGGCGGCCACATGGCTCCCATATTTTCGTTTCCATTGGGAATTGATCGGCTGATTGTCTGAGCAGCTAAACGAACATAACTTTATCTAACCTGGAGGTATAATGATCATTTTAGTTTAATACAAATGCCTCAAGTGAATGATTTAAAAATTACTCAAATACACAGCAAAATTTCGGAGTTTCTGACAAAGTGCAAACAATTTTCATTCACGCTTTAAAGTGACATCCTGGTGTTCAGAGATCGCTCTTTCTTAGATCATTATCAGTCAAATTAGAATATCTCAACAATTGTCAAAATGTAATGACTTGCACGTTGGTCGTGGGATAATATCCTTATCCCCCGTCTCGCGCAGACGGTCAGAATTTTCAGGCTTCAACTGCGGCCGCAAGAAATGCAGGAAGTCCGTTACCCTGTTAACTCCTACATCAATGTCCGCCGCTTTGCCCCTCCTTGAAATGTGCGCCAACAAAAGTGCTTGTTACAAGCCTCGGAGGATAACTTCATTCACAAATCTCTAATTC
>CAJQUW010001344.1:0-60000 GCA_907163375.1 Prostheceraeus crozeri
TACAGGGGTTGAAAGGCTCTGATCACATCGCATCCAGTGGTCAGATTCTGACGCGAATTTCGCGTAAACGCGAAATTTATAATTTTATGCGAATACGGGAATAAAAATTATTCTCATAAATACAGGAACTTAATGCGCTTTTCAATGGGTAACTTGATGTTCCATTTGAATATTCACATGACGTATAAGGAAGAGTAATTACGATCTGTACTTTCGTTTTTGTCTTCCTCTGTTATACCCTCAACAATTTTTTGTCTGCAAGTATACAATCTGAACTTACGATTGTGATTGCTTATGATTGCCATATTTTCTTACATGATTTTTTAAATTAATTTTCTGCCAGTAAACTACTAAGCTCTGAGTTCTATAATTACACTATTTGACATCTAGATCATTACTTTCACAGCAGATAAGGATGTCAGGGAAGAGAATCTTCCGGAATTCCAGATCTTCTGATTGGACATCTGTGTCATTTATGAGATTCACCGGAAAATGCAATAAAAATATGAGGCGCAAAGGGGGTGGAGGGCATTGTTGGCCCCCCCAAGATAAAAATTGACAACTTCAATTAATGTAAAAGCATGGTCCCGTCTTGCCAGAAGACCCTTTAAATCGCAGTCACTACACTGTAATTGCACCTCCTAAGTGGAAGAAAATCTACATCCTAAAGCGCCACCACCAAATTTTCAGAAGATTATGTTGTTTTAGGTAGGTGAGCATACTGAAGAGAACATAACCCTTAGACGTAGCAGCTGCATAGAGGAGGCGTGAGTCACTACTTGCCAGACAGCAGAAAAACGTTGTAGCATAAACATTAGCTGCTTTTGAGGGACATCCTAAGTTCACGATGTGTATGTAGTGAATCATTCTCCGCTTCATCTATCCGAGGGATTATGTAGCATGACTGTGACTTCGGTGGCAAGTTGACTTTCCCTCAGTGATATGAAATTAAATTGTTTATTGAATTTATATGTTGAAGTTGTGCAGTAGTAAATTGCACATATACGGACTATCATGATGTCATACCAGGAGACTACATCTTTCCATGAACGTCGATCGAAATACTGGTAAATGGAAAAGAAATATAGTAAGATTGAATCCAAATGGCCAAAAAATCTGCATTCTACATTTTCTTGTCATCGTGACAGTCAATAGTGACAGATATACTAATCAATCTGTTCATCAACTAACGGCAGCTCTGAAAAAAATGGGCGTGAGTTTTCTGCTGCTCTGATAGCCTATTCGAAGAGTTGTAATACAATGATGCTATATAAGCACTAATGTAAATCATGTTTAAGGACTTCTTTAGTAAAATGCCGACTTTTGATAACGTGAACTAAATTAATTTTTTTGCGGATAATGCAAATTATAAAATTGGAATAGCTGTAAATTTTCGAGGTAGGCATACATTGTATTTGTCAATTTTATGCATTCTGTTGCGTTTTCTGTGAACGGTAAAGCTCTGAGAAGGCAAATGCGTAATTATAGGAAACTGCTCAAAGTACTCACTGTTATTAAGTGATAGTGTCCAATAGGCTTCCAAACGAAGGCAGAATAGATCCGATGTGAAGGGTAATTTGAATTTGCATATCAAGTTTTGGATTCAACCTGCTAATGTAAGCCATTTATCACCAACTGTCATGATAATGCTAGAAGAGAAAGAGTACACTGTGTGCCTGTATCATTTCAACGAGATCATCCAAGGCCATCAACAATTGTCGGCGGTTGTGGAGAGAGAGACATTTTAAACACCAAATATATAAAAACAAAGTTGATCACAGGAGTTTGCAGCAACTATCGAGGCATCAAACTCTCTGCCACAGCTTCAAACTTCCTAGAGCGATAATTATTAAGAGGTTGAGAGTGTGCACAAATGTACGAAAACAAACCAGTTTGAATCGACCTGGATATAGTACCACAGATTCTTGTTTGTAATGCGTTACGGTTTATGGCAGAACCTGATGAGGATGGGAAAAAAAAAAAAAAAAAAAAAAAAAAACGACAAAGAAAAAAAAAAAAAAAAAAAAAAAAAAAAAAAAAAAAAAAAAAACAAAAAAAAAAAAAAAAAAAAAAAAAAAAAAAAATAAAAAAGAAAAAACGAAGCCTTTCAGGGCCAATTTTGTGGATTTAGAAAAAGTGTGCGACTCTGTTCCTTCGCGCATTGTTGTTCAACTGTTTTGAGAAGGAAAGGTAGTGTCGGATTACATGGATGTCAGTGGTGTACCCCAACTGTCATGGATATTCTATAGTCAGATGGCTGTATAGAAATCAAAAAAAATGCAATTGATTGACACTGAAGGGACGTCTCGTTTCCATTATGTAGTTAGCTTACAGTGGGTGGTGATGTAAAAAAAAAAAAAAAAAAAAAAAAAAAATAAAATAAAACGTTATTTACCTTTTGTGGGATAATCTATTATAAGTTACAATTTAAAATGCATACAACAGGCGGTTATGAACATTGAAAAAGCTGCTCCTCACAAGCTGTGGTTTACAAACAAGCGACTCAAACTGAGGCACCTTTCCTGCTGAATGCAAAGACGAGCATCGTCGAAACAACAAATGGAGTCATAGGCCTTTCATGCAGGCGTTAGATGTGAAAGAAGTAAATTTCCCTTCTCGATATGCAGGGCTGTCAGTTCTATCGTATTTCTTGGCAGTTTCGCGCATACTAGTTCGAGTCTCTTAACGCTCCCCACAGGTAAGGATGTCGCAAACACAGTAAGGTCTGGAGATACCGGGGGTGGCACAACCCTTCAGTCCTTCCCTACCGGCCCTCAACTGGTCCCCTCTTCGAGTCCAATCCACCGAACCCCGTCAGATTTTTCGTCGAGGATTCTTCGACTTGCAGTTGCATGATAGTGGGGAGGGGCGCCCTCCCTGTTGATTGTAGAATGCTGTTTGCTGCTTCTGGGTTTTCGTTTAGTCGCAAGAAGGGAAGTGAATTAACATGCTGTTTTCAGAAAATTGCAGTACCGATCGGCGGTGTTCATCGTTAGTTTCACTGTGATGTCGTACTCAGTCACTCTCCCGTCATGGTCTTATCATGGCCCCATACAGTGGATCAGAATTTGCCGGTCAATGTAAGCTTTTTTGACTCACGCGAAAGCGTTTATTTTTTTTTTTTCTTCTTTTTTTTTTTTTTTTTCTTTCTTAGGGTTTCTCAGTGCTTCCAGTAGTTTTTAGTGCGTAGATTGTACTTATTTACAGTTCCACTTCACGATGAAAGACAGCTTCGTTTTCGGTAAGAAACCTATTCGGAGATGGACTTTGTGAGGATGCTGAAGTGAGGGAAATTTGAGGATTCCATTGACAGGAGAATTCGAGGACGTCGGTCGTGATCTCGTCATCCGAGAGTTCCTGGACGGAAGTGTTGGATTTTATAGGGTATGATTACTTTAGTCTTATGAAGATAACAAAAAGCTGAACCGACGCCGACTACTTTGCGAGACTCCAAGCGTGGGAGTGGGAGGAGGAGTGCTTGTCCTCCCTTTTTTCGTATTGTGTTATGCGCGATTTTGACGTAGTTGAGAAACGTGTGGGTTCATCTTCAATTTATCGGCTTGATGGAGGTAAAGATATCGTGCACCGTGTAGCCGTCATCTGGACGAACCCTCTTTTCTTCCAATTTTTCACAGCGTTATTCATATCCCACATTCGTTAAGGGAAATCTTTTCTTGCTTTCATGCATTGACTTTCCATTACGAATGGGGAACTGTCGGTGGAGGCGGGGCTTCCTCATAGGGGGGGGAATTGTCATCCATTGGTTATTTTCTTTTTCCCTGTGCTTCGGACCACATTGTTGAATGTAACCGTCTTTTTTTCTCTCCTTATTATGCAATAGTGATAAAATAACAAAACCAAGCCTTGCCTGTCCTTTCCATCATAGTTTTCGCATGGAATGAAGCACTAAATGAATACTGTGGTACATGACACTCGTATAAAACTTATTGTACAGAAAAAGGCCATTCGTTCGATGATTATGAATTCGATAAATTTTTGGAAACTTACGAGCATTGATTTGGTGCTTGGATATGGAAAAAAAATAAAACCATATTATGAAAAATTCAATCAATCCTAACTTGAGATAGATAGAATCAGACATGACCATTTTCACGATAGATTTTTCACAAACTTCAAATAACGTTTTTTTACTCACCGCTGTATGAATAATTGTCTTCAGTCTTTCCTGATTCGGACATTTAAGAAGGAAACATATTTTTGTAAACTTATGCTTAAAAGTTTTCGCATTCAATCTTTTAAACTTTTTTATTCTATTTTGTTTTTATTTAAATATTTCTGCCGCCACAATATTTATGTTGCGAATTCGCTTAATAAATAATAAAAAATAATCAAAAAATAAATGAAATTCCGGATGTCGAACTAGGGCTGACAGACTACTGAAAAAATTAAATCGTTCTATACTTCTATATGGTGAATCTTCTGCCTAAATAATTATCCTTTTTTGTCAGTATTGAAATAACTGCGGTTTTTTCTACAATGTCCAGACATTAATTTGTATGCAACGTATTTTTAATTAGTGCGGCGTTAAGTGTTCGACTTCCTATAAATATTAAGTCCATCCTGTTGGCTACTTTTAAAAATATTATTATATCCTTTTTTAGCAATTGAAGTCTCTTCAACATACTCTATTCATTTTAGTCATTATTATTAAGTTCTCAAAGAACCCCTAGCATAATATCAAGGCAAAATAAAATAGACTCTAGCACAAAATAGGAAAGACCAATACTGTGTTGTTGTCTTGTCATCATCGCAAAAAAGAGAGATTGAATTAACTTAATTTTATTCCTGTGTAAAAATACATGAAAAGGTTATTTCTGATAGCAGGAAAATGTCCGCCTATTGGGAAGTGGAACTTTTTTATTCTTTCTCATTTCGGTTTACATCTATAAATTATTACCATTATATTTTAACAAAAAAATCATCAATTCATATTCATGCTGGTTTCCTCAAACGAACGATACTCACATATAGAATCAAAAACCTCTAACGCTGAACAGTTTCAGACGCCTTCACAATGGCCATTAAATCACAGCAGTAGGGGGGGGGGGGGGGGGGAGGGAAGAAAAAGAGATATTCCATTTTTTTCATTTTTATTAAATTTTCTAACGACGATCTTGGGCCATTATAAGCAATGCCAGTTATTATTTCTGGAAAGTCTCTTACTTTAGACTCATGCATGTTTGGTAGAGAGAAGACCTGTGTCGCTCATAGTGTTTTCACCTGATTTAATAAGTACGGCTACTTGATTGTCGTTAATAATATATGTTTTACGAAATTCTATTGTTTTCAATTATCTGTCAAATAAAAGACTTCGGAATTTATGAAGAAAGATAATCATTTAATTTGTTCAGTCTGTTTCATGTAACATGAAGTGTGTTTCTGACGTTCTTTGTCTCTTGACGTTAATCATTCCTTTCCCTTCACTCCATTTAGTTCGTAACTAAAAATTCCTTATTCAATTTTCAGCAATTTAGTTCGACTGGAATATCAGTGAATACAAATATGTGTTCTCCTCCTGGGGTGTCCCAAAAAAATGAAATATGTGCTTTGACGGATGGAGCATCTAACATCATGGAACATGAAGTCTTGTTGTCCAAACGCTATAATCTCCAACGCAATTTGACAGTACTTGGCCACCGTAGAAACTGCTGGAAGGACTTCTTCGTGTGCGTCACCATCTTCACCAAGATCAGTTTGCAAAAATCTGAGAATTTTATTTTGTTGCCATAAGTTACTTTGAAATTCTTTAGTTTACTGTCTTTCTATAATAAATTCCTTGATGTTTTCCATGATGTTTTAGAGCTGCCCCCTGTTTTCTGTGAGTTTAGATCGTTAATTTAATTGAACAAATAATTAAATAGAAATATTGATTTCCTTATCTAAAAACACTTGATTGTTTTTGTCTTGATCTTGAGACTCTATTTGTTACTTTATCTTTATCTACAACTGGTTGATCTACGATTCCACACAATTATGCTTTTATCCACATAATTCTGTAATAAAAAATTCTGTACATTTGTATACTGTCCCGACCAGTGATTAAGTATTATATAGCATTTGTATTTTTGTCACCGAAAATTGCGTTGTCAGGCCAAAATTTTCATTGTACATGTATACATGAGATTTCGTTGTATCTGTTACATCAATAGACCTGTGATTGTATTCATTTTGGTGCCAGGTGTCAATTTTACAAATTTCAAGTGAATTTCAGTAACGTTTGCTTTATGTATTCGAATTGTACAACACTAATGTCATGTTCTCTTGCATAACAGTACCACATGGATCAAAGGGTTCTTATTTCTTTAGAGGGTTGTTTGTAAAGAAAGAGATAAATATTGAATAAATATAATGAGAGCTTTGTCTGCAATAAATCTCAATGCGCAACCCGTCTATTGCTGAATAAAGATAGTAGTATGAATTGTCATAAGGGAAAGTAGAATATGGCATTGAAAAAATGTTTTAGGAGGTGAGAGGCTTAGCCTTCTAAAGGGCGCATGCTTTAGGATTTTTTTTATTAGCTACGATGCTTTAGGAGGTGCTGGTTTACAGTGTATAATTAATATAATGTTTTTGGGTTGGAAAGAGCCAGGAACTTTTAATATGTCAATTTTATGTTCAGATGTACAATATTTTTCGATTGTCATCCAGTAATCATCTTCAGATAAAAAAGGCTATGGATAGTAAACGCTAGAAATGTAAGGGAATTTGAAAATGATATTTGCAATGATATGATAGATAATTTACAATAATATGTAATGATATGATAGGATTTTATTAGATATGAAAATGGCTGTCGTGGATTACACATCTTTATCAGTAGCAAACATTGACCTGACAGGATTGATGAATTCTATGTTGCTAGATGAGGTATGTGAAAATGAGAAGTTGACATTAGTAAAAAAGGACGACAATTTATACTTTATACAAACCCTGAATGAACAACTTCCTGAAATAAAATTTGAAATAAAGTATCTTAAAAATCAAAAGAACTTTGAGTCTTCTTGACTTTGCAGTCACAATATCTTCATTTAACTAAGCACGATTTGAATTATACAAAAAAGCAGCTAAAAAGAACAATTTTGTACATTCTGATTCTCACATTGCAACTAAGACTAAAATGAATTTCACAATAAATGAAGTGAATTTCTGATCAATGTTCAATTGAATCATCACGCATGAAGCACGAGAAGGATTTCGACAATCTTTTACGTATAAATGGATATAATTAACAAATTATTAAATCCTCGAATACAAAAATACATCACAAGAAAACAATAAAACGGAAAGTAAGATAACACAATCAATAGATGAATAAAAATATTCTATATTTCCCTTTTTTATTTAAATTAGACTTGACGTCCGAGTTGAATTTTTCCTAGTGGTGTTTCCAGAAATTGTTACAATAGTGAATTTTTCATTGTATAATAAAATTTTTGAATCTACAATACAGATATTCTATACTTCCCTTTCCCATACATCTCAGACAACATTGACTCACAAATAAAACGCGTCTTTCAACGGCATGGACTTAATGTTAGACTACCAAGACGCAACAAAACACTTCTTCAACAACTGAGACGAAATGAAACAGGTACAACACTCTCATGTTCTCTTCTCAACTGAAAAATGAAAAACAAAAAGTATGTAAGCAAAGAAACATCATCTACAAAATCCACTGCAACAAGTGTGATGAATTTTATATTGGCAGTACCATACGACCTCTTCACGTCCGCTTCAAAGAACATGCCACAAATCCTTCATCTTCTGTATTTAAGCATATTCGAACGTGTCAAGTATTCCGACATCAATATTGACATTCTGAATCACGATCATGACAATGCAAATTTAAGACTCATTATTAATAAATATAAGTCGAAAATACAGTGTTGTGCAGATTAATTGAGACACTCACTGTAATCATGTAATAATTGTCTTATTTTGATACTGGTTGCATATTACTTGATTTTCATTGCATTTGATGAATCCCATGAATACATATTATATTTTTATTTTCATGCTGAGTATCTTTCACCTTATCTTCAGTGAATTTCTTCTTAAAATTTCAGGAAATGTCAGATACGTCATCATTTTTAAAGGGTAAAATAATCGCTTTGCATGAACATACCAGCAAGTCTGGTCGAGAAATTGCGCGTGATCTTGAACTTTCTCATGCAACGGTTGCTAGAGTAATAAAGAAATACGAGGAAACAGGTAGTGTGGAGTCTGAACGAGAAGGAAGATGCGGTGCAAAACGCAAAAACATCCGAAAGAGAGGACCGCCATCTTTTGAGGATGTCAAAACAGAACCCGAGATTGTCTTCCACAGATCTTGCGAATGAGCTTCATCAGTCTAGAGGAATTAATGTCGATCCTTCATACGTCCGAAGACGCCTTCTCGAAGCTGATAGACCGGCATTGAGACCGATAAAGTGTCAAGTACTCACTGATAGAATGAAGGCAAGCAGATTGGAATGGGCAAAATCACACCAAAGTTGGACCTTGGAAATGTGGGAAAAAGTAAGTTGCTTTTTTTGGTTAAAATTTGACATTTTTATCATCTTTCAAATGCACATTTTTCCAGGTTATCTTCTCTGACGAAGTCCAGATTTAAGTTCAACCGGAGTGTTCACAGTTTGTGCGAAAATCCAAGGACGAGACTCTAAAACCAGAACATTTTGCACCGAAATTCAAATTTCCCATCAAAGTGATGATTTGGGGGTGCATATCGATTTATGGTACCACAAGGTTTCAGGTAGTCGAGGGTTGTATGAAAAGTGACCAGTATATCAAAATACTGCAGTCGTGCCTCCTACCACAATCTAGAGACTGGTTTCCATCTAGTGAGTTCATCTTCCAGCAGGATTTAGCGCCATGTCACACTTCAAAAAGTGTGAAAAAGTGGTTCACAGACCATGGTGTTCAAGTTCTCCAATGGCCTGGCAATTCGCCAGATTTAAACCCGATAGAGAACATTTGGCCAATCCTAAAGGCAAAGGTCTCCAAACGTGATGTCCGCACGCGACAGGATATCATTCGAGCTGTCATTCAGATTTGGAATCGAAGTGACGAACTCAATGACATTTGCACTGCCTTGGTTCATTCAATGCCTCGACGTGTTCAAGCTTGCATTGACGCAAATGGTGGACCTATCCATTACTGAAACGGTTGTGATGATTTCTTAGGTGTTTTGAACTTGTTCATTAATCATGCGTAGATTTTCATATGCCTTAGACATGAAAAAACTAATAAAGTAATTACGTAATTTGGAATTAAGAATGTGCTTTACAAAAATGCACAGTGTCTCAATTAATCTGCACAACACTGTATATAGTAGAGCACATCTTGACAGTTACCGTAATTTCCCTTTTTTTACTAATGTCAACTTCTCATTTTTTCACTGCCTCATCCAACAACATAGAATTCATCAATCCTGTCAGGTCAATTTTTGCTATTGGTGAAGATATGCATGTATGGATATGTATGTATATGTATGGTGAAGATCCAGTACAACCTTTTCATATCTATATCCTATCATATCATTACATTGTTCAGACTATCTATGGCACTATTTGCTAATAAGCGGTCAACAATGATGAAAAAAGCGGTCATGAAATGAATATCATAGATTTATCAATTGAATCTCTATAAAATTTTACCAATAACTCTGATACATCCATGGACGCCTAGATATATGAAGCACACATAAGCTAGACATATTGTCCTAATTGACGCAGAATAAAATAAAATGAAATATGGTGCTTCATATATCTAGGCGTCCATGATACAGTCGAACCCGCATATAAGGAAGTGCGTGGGATCAGCAAAAAATGTCCTTATAAGCGGTTTGTTCTTACATGCGAGGTTTCTGTAAATTTAATATTTGGGCTCCTTTCAATGAAGAGATGAGTAGTAAATATAATATGTGCAATATCTGATTTAATCAATGAGATTTATTAATACTATACTATTTATTATATATACTATTTTTCAATTTTGAAAGTATTTTTTGCTGTATTATTGTAATCTGCAACAGTATGCGCAATTATATGCATGCAAATTTAATTACAATTGTGATGACAAAATAATAATGCCCCCCATGATTAAACCTTTCATCCTAGCTAAATTCTATATATCAAAAACTCAGTATCCAATTAGAACATAAAAATTGTTTGAATAGTAAATTATTTGCGAAGTACAGAGATTAGAACAGTCATAAAGGAGAAAAGAAGTCGATCAATTTCTTTTGTGTACCTTTACAACTGGAAATTTTCAATAAATCAGGTTCCAAGTCGTCAAGGCGATTCATAGCACTCAAATTGAGGTTTTGTGATCGCAACGCTAATTCGTAATGTGTTGCTCTGCTTTGCTTTCCTCCTAGATATCTTCTGTCGTGTCAAGCCAAAACAACATTGTTTTGGATTGTTGTTTTGAATTTTCAAATCCTGCTTTAACAATTGCATTCATATGTAGCTACAACCATGGATATCTGCTAAAATGAATCATGGATATCCATGAATGAATAAAAAAAATTGCAGGGTATAGATAGCTACAGAGACAGCATACATGTGGTAGTCTATATTGTCTACGGATAGTTGAAATCATAGAAATGCTTGACAAACAACGATGTCCCCACTGACGGGTAGTTCCTAATATAAGGGGCTTTATTGTGAAGTTTTACTGCGGATGGGATATGAAATGCCCTTCCTTAGAGCCGGGTTGTCCTTACATGCGGTTTCCTTATACGCGGAGCCGATTGTGCATAGATAAATTGAAGTGTGAGTGGGATGCACCGATACGTTCCTTATAAGCGGTTTGTTCTTACATACGGGGTCCTTATACGCGGGTCCGACTGTACATTACATGTTTGACTTCTCTTAGCGTACATTGCATGCACATTTGTGCGAACCTTACTTGTAATATTATAATTACATGTATTGTGTATTATATGTCTATCTCGCTATGAAGTGGCCTGGAAGTCCACAATGGGCTACTATAATCTTACTCTTGAGAAATATTAAAATATAACAAAAACACATGAATAAAACTGTTCATAATTATGATAGACTATTGAAAGAAAAACTATCATTCAAACTCTACAGCAGTCAATAAATATTGCGATCTTACAATTGAGCAAAAAAGTAAGTTTATTGAACCTTCGCTTTCATCCGGAGATTGGTCTATTATTGTCATCACACTATCAAGTGACTACCTAGACGTGATAGCAAATGAAGCACAGACTGAAATAATATAATAATTCATACATGAGTTAAGAAAGAAGAAATTATTTCAGTTTTCATTTAAACAATGCTGATGTTTGCTTTCATATAAAAATATACTTAACAGCATGAAATTGCAAAATCTGATATACCGTCACATACAGTTACATGATATGCCGTTGATTACAGTCTGATATACAGAATAGTAACTTGAGCATAATTGATTTGTGAAAAATATAAAAATTGTAAAAAATTCAAACAACCAATGATTACTTTTTGAAACTGATAGATTACGTAATGTTGCAATCACACAAAAATACAATAATTTTGCATCATTTTGTAATGCCAGAACGTGACGATGATCATGAGAATGTGCGTCAAAAAACAGCAATGATTTTCGAAATGCGACTTACGTCATTATAAGTGAAAAATGGTACTTAAAATCATTCGAAGGAAACAAGAGATAAGAGTATCCAACTTTCAAATTACACTGTACATGAATAAGGCAGTCAACCTCAAAGGAGAGCCCGAGTGGCATACACGCTGGCATCTACAAACTACTCAAATGTATCCCATGTTGCCGTATCCATTGTAGCAGTCCTACTCGCCACATCATCCATCACTGAGATATCCACAGTTTCGTTCATTGTTGTGTCAATTGTTGTCTTGTCAACGAGTTTGATTTCTCTTAAAAATTGATTGACTGACAAAGTCACGGATAGCCAGGAATATGTGTTTCCAAACCAACTGGTCAGTGCATTTTGTAAGTCATTTTGGTCATTCTCTGGAAGGCTATCCTTATCCGTTTTACCTAAGGGGCACAGAATTTTGTTATGTATGTCAGGCAGTGGGTGCCGTTTCCTCAGAAAATTTCTGGCAAATACGGTTGGGGTTGCAGCTGAAATTGAAGAACGTCTGAAGGGCCTTTCATATCCGTCAAACTCTTTGTCAATTTTCGGGTAATGCCTGTCGGATCCACCTGTGAGCGCTTCAATACCTTTTACTGATTCTCTCATGTTGAAAGCAAGCTGTTTAATCAATGATGTCATAACACGGAGCTCAACTAATATTAATTGGGATGTTGTTGCATTAGGAGATCCAGTTGAAGCATTTTGCTTTGTTAGATGGGATTGATTTACATTTTGGTTAGGTCTGCTCTTTTGATGTCGATCTTTTGACGATTGAGGACTTAGAGCGACATGATCTCCCACTACACGCTTAGTCTTCATCAACTTCAATTTCTTTTTCTCACTTGCTATTTCGAATAGAGTAGAATTTCTGCTACGAGCACTATTTTCGTCAACATCACTACCTGTATCGGTGTCATGGTGTGAAGTTTGAGGCGCCACACGTCCACATTTGTCCTTGGGTTGCACACTATGCATATTTTCTTTGTTCATTGCTTCAATTCTGCTTACCACTGCATCAGTGTTGTATTCACTCCTTGCCATGTCCTCTAATGCTGATGTTAACAATTCCATCTGCTCATAGCTGCCACGAGCCAGTACCATTGCTGAAACTTCTTCGTAGTTAACTTTCAACTTGATAGCACTCCCATTACCGAAGTTTGATTTCTCCGCGTCTGAATATCTGTACAACTGAGGGCAATTGACATATAAGGTATCTGAATAGGTATTTGTATTTGGATACCATAGCCTCAAAAAAATGTCGGTTTTGTTGTAAATTTCGGATCTAACTTTCTTTGTCGCACCGGTCGGGATTCCATCTGAAAGACAAAAACAGCCTTTATGGTTGTATTGCATAAAAACGTTTGATACAAGGATGACAAAAATAGATTGTCTGATCATTATGCTCAGTAGGACCAAAATATTCCATGGAAACAGTGATTTAAGGTGACTATATTCCATTCCTATGTATCATTCATATCATAATATTGTAAACAGTTCACCGAAATGATGATAATTTGCACTGAGAAAGAAAGCAATACAAATATTTTTGTCCGAAATCGACACATCCCCCCCCCACATTTACTGTATAGAAATACATTATCAATAGTACGTGTATATATAGTTGATAAAAAAATCACTATTGTCGGCAGTCTCGATCAAAGTTAGTAATCCGGCAATACTCAGAAACGTCCGGGTTATATGAGTGGAACTTTGATATATAGCTACGGGAGAAAGGAGGAGTGATGAAAATTTTCCGTGGAAAATTATGGAAAAAATGGAAAATATTGGAAAATTCTGGAAAATTTTGAAAGTTTCCATTTTTCTGATAGGCCCTATAATTTGAGCGCTTCAACAGCCCAGGCAGCTGCGTACCAATAAATTGGGTCTAAAACTCTTGATTTCATCATTATTTCGATTAAAGTGATCGTAGCAATGCGATTTTCGTCCGAGGAGTTTTGAACATTCCTTTGCCACCAAAGACTTGTACTAAATTGTTAGCATTTTTAATTATCACACAGACACCGTTTGGGAAAACGTGAATCTTGCTTTAGAATAGGGGCATAATTTCATGCAATGTGAAAGATCTGGAGCAAAAATAATGTACAGTGTACTTTACTTTGGAGTTTGCTTATAGCTTGAAAGTTAAGCTTTATTATGCAGCGTTGACCATAGTGATGCAAATTCTCCATGTGTTGATGAACATGCTTGTATTTGATTTGTGTTTGTATTTATTCAAAATGATGACAACAGCTGGATGCCAATTACAGTCATCAGATGCGAATGATATCACAGATTACAACAGTACCAGAATCAAAATGAGACAATAGAATACCAGATACTGAAAATATACACGTAACAGAAACATATTACAGTATGAATAAATATACTTGATAAAAGACATAGTAGTAAAATACATAGCATTTTTCAAATACTAATGAAATACAACAGATTACCAGAATAAAGGTGAGACATTAAAAACCAGATATACTGTAAATGTACTACCTAAAATACATGACAATAAGAAAAAAGATACTTTATAAAAAGAACCGAGAAAATTATGTGATGAAGTATAAGCACACAGTCCACGCAGCATTCATGATATAAAGACTGTAAACTCGTGAGATGTTTGGAAACTAAAGATATCTTTGATGAGTAAAAGAAAATCTATGATAGCTTCAAACTTCTGGCGTAGTGTCCGATATCTTCGTTGAGGATACACATCCTCAGATAGTTCAGATGGTTCAGATAGTTCCAAATGAATTTCAGATATGATCTAGATAAATTGGAGATCGCCAGTTGAATTAAAGATCCTTTTAAAGTTGAGCTTGTGACAGATATCTGAAATTCAGCTAGAGAAATCTGAAATCTATCTGATATCTGAAATTCATTTGGAAAGATTTGAAATAGACATGGTAAAGGTGCAGTTGGTACCAAAAGTTAGCATACATGGATGATAAAGAAGTATTCGGACTTTGAATATTTCATAGTCTTTTCAAACGACTATAATAAGTCTCCTAAACAAAGGCAAAAACGTCAATCACCGAATAATAAATTTCAAATTTTCCAATTACAGACGAAGTTCTGCTTTTTATAAAAATTCCCAGGTATACAAAGTTTTATTATAAAGGACACTTGGCATATACATGAGTAAGTAAAGCATATAGTGCATTTCGTTTTCCTACGAGATAGAAATTAAGATTGCCGTTCATTTAAAAGATTTTGCAATTTTTTAACTTTTGGGATATTTTCTTCCCAACAACTATGATCAGCTAAAGTGGCAAAGAAATATAATCATTTTATAAAATTTGAATTAAGCAAAACATATCGGCTTATTATTTATTACTAATAGAATCGGTTCTCTGACACACATTCATGCTAGATCTGTCTACTCAATCTAACGATTGGATTGAATCTGTCTGTTTCTTTAATATACAGCCTCGTATTAAGCGCGCGCACTAACACGTTATGCTACCGCAACCGTATACATCGGCTACATCTTGCAATATCAGTGCGAAATATACTAAGCCCATAGACAATGGAAAAATTATCACTTTTGTTCATTGCGTTTCGTTTGTATTTTGTTAAAGATCATCTGTTAGGTATGCTTTAAGTATGTGTTATTATTTCTATCAATTTGACTCCAAGTTTAATTTCTACAGTGAATTATCTATGCATTCATGGGCGAGGTTGAAGCGACACAGTTGACGTTATATGCCTGTTAAAACTTCCATTTCTCATAATTTTCACTAGAATATGCACTGGGGATCAATACTTAGTGTTCTGCTTTGGCCAAATCAGCCTAGATCCTGACAGTTGGAGGCATACACGTAGAGATGGTCGAAATCAATTGGGAAATCAATCCGACCTAAGCATAACTATAAATTGCGAATTTTTCTTAACGAAAAAACGATACAGATCCCCCTGTAAACAGAAATTGTACATGACGCGTTCTCAAGATTATGAAGTAATTTCGCTACCAAATATCAGAAAAACATACAATCTCTTGCCATACTGTACAAACTAGTGTTAAGGTCTGTTTATACTCGCGACGGATTCTGTCCGCATCGCATCATTCACGCTAACGTTCACACGTCTGGCTGATCAGTTAAGGTTTAGAACATTTCTCAACTTTCCGTCGTGCTCCAACGCAAAATCATCGATGGAGTCCTCTAATTCTTGTCTGTTTGAGTAAATTCTAATTGAAGCAGCGAAAAACCGCATCTAGCTCACATTTTCTCAAGACATAACGTAAACAAATCTGCTCCTTGTAGGTTGACATGTTGCTTGCGCGATGCGTTACGAGTATAAACCGAACTTCACACAACGTTAACCCGCGAATACTAAAAATAGGAAATCTTCTGCGTCATGAGAATTTCTTAGAAACTTAGAGAAAAGGTTTGAAGTGAGTAGACTACAGTTAAAATGCAACTAGAATTCCTCTCTTTTTGAATCTGCAAAAGTCTGACGGCGATGAAATGCTTCTGGATTTCTCAACATTTAAGGAGATTGAATAGTGGGCTAGTCTATTAAATCAAAGTGAGGTTCATGATAAAGATGTCAAAGTTCATTTTTTTCAAAAAAATCGTGTCGTTTTATTCGTCATTGCTTTGGTTTGACTGATGTATTATCAATAGTGACCATGGTAGCCAATTCAAATATATCTAGATTAACATCGATTGGAATCAGAAACGAAATAAAATGCGAAGTTTGTTGGAGACTGTTTTCAATGACCACAAGATTAATACCGGCATTGCACAGTAAATGGATGTTCCTATTTGCTTCCTGTCAACTGCTTTAAGATAGGCAGAATTGAAAAACAAGAAATCTCCAAGACATCTTCCATTTCTAGCAGCTGACAATGATTTGATCAGTATAAAACATCATCTGTTTTGGAGATTAAGTCGGTCAGAAAGCAACTCGCTGGAAACCAGATTCCAAAAGCATGGCTCCCGGGTCCACTGGACCCCCCTCACGTCTCTGAGGGTTAGAGCTTAAATTTACGCAATTTTTCCAAATTCTCTTCAAATGCTGTTTACAGTATCAACTTCAAATCTTCATATCAACAAGATTTGAATATTTGAATTTGTGCATTTTAATGAACATTTCACTGCTCAGGAAATGTAGAGAAATTAAGTGTTGAAGACAATTTTCTAACTGTCAGCTTTTGCATGAATGATTTTATTATGATAAGTGAATGTAATCTTAGACAATCTGGACACTTAAATAATGTTTCTCATCTGAATGCAATTCATGCAAATTGAAATGGGATATAGAAAATTGTGTAGTCGAGATCTAATTCATGAATGACATGGTTTTCTTGTTCAAAAATGGTACAATGCCATTTTGTGTCAATTTATGCCCGAAAACGCGCATGTTTTATGCAGATATCGACACAGATGACGGATAAAGTGCTTCCATGAGGCATGGGTGAACTCATATCAAGTGTTTACGTGTTCTACCATCGAATATAGGTCATTTCTCTATAAGGAGTTTCTGTAATTATGTCAACAGATTTTCACTTTCCCACTATAGCTGTCGACGCAAGTTACGTTTCAATAGAGTGAGTCAATCTGCTCTCGTAAATCAACAATGTATGGAAAGTGGAGTTTCTGCCTAACCTTGCTTTGAATATTTGTTATATTCTATAAAGTCAATAATTCTGCATTGTTCAAAGATCTTTAAGAAATTGTTTACTCTCTCGCCCTAGCATGTGACTTTCAAAATCGTTGACATGTCAATACAACAATCTTAACACTAGAACTTGGAAGCTCCAAACCCGTCAATTGACGATTTTAAGAATGAAAACTTTTGAACAAGGTGTTGCTTTCCATTTTCCTTTTATGATATTTCTTCATTCACAGAGTCATTCCAGAAAAAACTTGTGGCTATTGAAAAATTACACAGATGTATGAAATACTGGTCTTTGTACCTTCAAGCATCGATACCGTCAACTATTACGATATCAAATGTTATTGATCAAAAAATTGGTTTAATGACTGCTATTCCTCACATAATGAGATCTATGATTATATCAGGATATTCGTGTATTGTTTTTATGGTGATGGTAATGAGTTATCAAAATCCTCTAATTACTCATTGCTCACTTTATTATCATTGCAAAAAAGTAATAAGTTGCATTAGAATAAAGCGTACTGCCAGAAATAATGAAAATGAAATATTCGAAGCTTTGTCATAAATGATCTCACTAATAAGTAAGCTGTACTAGAAACGATTAGCATTGAATACTACTAGAAAGTTACTAGAAACTAAAAGCATTTTACTAGAAACGATAGCCTGGCATTTGCCGCAGACGGGACGATAACACCGTCTACATAGGTTAACTGTTCGATTCTTTTGGCAGTACAAGTGCATGGGCTTCACTGGTCGTCACTCTCTTTTCGAGAGGTAGTCCGGGATCTGATGGTATCATCGCGATTTCATCGGCATCTTTTCTGAGCTCCTTTGACAATTGTTGAAGAAAAGCTCGTCTGCTAATACGAGGAAGTGTTTGGTGTCAATAAAGCACCCATGCAGTCACTCCTGCCAGGTCAAATATATTATAGAACACCACCAATGGCCAGCGTCGACAGCCAGCCTTTCGTTGAGAACTGCCGGCATATTTGGTCAAGCATGTTTACTCCATGCTTGATGTTGCTTCCGTAAAGAACTGTTTTTGGCTTTTTCTTGCGACCTTCTCTACAAACAGCTCCGCGATGTTGAGTTGACAGATGATGCCGGTACACAGCCATGATATCAAAGGATGTTCCCTAATGACTTCGGTGTTGCTATGACTCGACGTTGTCCTTCACATAGACTGTTTACGCTGTGCTGTAGCGAGTTATACCAAACTGTAGATCAAATACTTTTCATAATATTGTATCATGAATGATGCCAAATTTCTACCAATAGAAAAGTTGAAATCAATGCTATCGATAATTGTTCATCCGATTGTCATTTGAATTCTCCGTAATCGACTTCAATTTAGTCTCATTTCAAGTTTTCCTTTGTTGTCACCAGTGGTTGATTTCTCCTACCGCAGAAAGTACATGTATTGTATATTTCTGAAATTGACTTAAATAAATGAAGTCTGACAATTTTCAATGCCTTGTCATGATTTACATGGTGATTCTTCAAAGTTTGCAATGGAATGAATAAAGGCATATTTCAAATTTGATTTGTATTTTGTAGTAACGCTTTTAAGTTATTTTCATGACAATTCAATATTGGTGCATCGAACGACTTCTCAGATACTTTTTACCTCATTATGATGACAAAAATTTCGTATTTTACGAATTACGCAAATTTATCTAGTAGTCGTCAATGTTGTTGTGAAAGATTAATCCTCGGAGACCGCAGCTTTTTCACACCCTATGAGAGCTGAGAGAGGGTCCAGAGGACCCCTATCACATATTCTTAGTTTACTTGCATAAATCGATATCAAAACATTAGGAAAGTTGATTTTAAGTAAAAGAATGGTGTTTGCGTGTAGCAGGTCTATATACCTGATCGACCTCAGCATTCCTCAGTAAACACATGGGAAAATATGGTGTTTTCATCAGTCAACAACATTTAGCACAGTATCAGTTGTACTAAGAAGCGACTTTGCGATCTTTCTTGTCACCATGAAGCCTCAGATAGGTGATTTTAATGAAATGGATTTGATCCATGCACCAAAACCTTTCAATTTGCCCATTCTTTCACATTTATAGAAGCCTATCAGAAATAGGCCTAAATTGAGTCAAATTTGCTGTAGTTTTAGAACCTAAAAAAAGCTGTGGAAATCTCAAACTCATCAATTGCTGCTGTAAAAAGTTTTGTGAGCAGTCTGGTTTTGGTGCTCAACTATGAATATAATAAAAGCTTTTATTTAGGACACTGATTTATGTCGAGTTGTTCATATATAGGCCAACCAGTCACGCAAGATTATGTCTATGTGAGAACGCAAAATATTCACATTTTGCGATCTTCCAACACAATACACATCTACGTGCATGATGTACACAATGAATAGAGGATTTCCACTCTTTATCCACCATCGTGGATATGTCCGAAATCATGTTTCAACTAATTACAAGAATCTTGTGATGGGAATTTCTACACCCTCTGAGACCTGAATAGGGGGGGAGGATTCAGCGGACCCCGTTGGCCTATCTACCACACTTCTACTAGTTCAATTGAGATGAAATAATACATGCAGATTCACTGTCAAAAATGATGATTTTACGCGGGCATGAGAGGTTGACATATCCTCAGCACAAAAAGTAAAATAGAAAAATATGACTCCGGTTCCACTGGACCCCCCTCAGGTCTCTGAGGGTCAAGTGATATAATTATTGATATATACATTATATAGCGCTATGAATCTTGCTGATGTCGACTACACCATCACACAGCTTGTTTTTGATAGGTCCTAGTACAATTTTCATGAATTCTGTCGGCAATTTTACATACAATTATGAAATTTGAAAAACTGATTGTGTGAATTTGAAATGCCATTTATTGCAACATGAGCAAATGGGAAAGAAAAAATGAAACCACCATCGGATATTCCAAAATTAGGCTTTGTTTATGATGTAAGTTGATGGTTTAGAAGATCTTAGGGGGGCGCAAGTACACTCCCCCCAATACTTCGCCGACAAAAGCCTGAGACAAGTGATAAAATTGGTTAGAATAACTGAAATTTCAATGAGAAGTCTAAATTTACTAAAATACAAGAACGCATGCATATACTTCAAATTTCGGCTCTTAAATTTGAAACACACAGAAATTCGTCCTGGTATTGGTCTTCACGTCATATATTTGTTATCATGAAGAGAAGATGTCACAATTGATCATCCGCCTGAATCTTTATCTTCTTCCACGACTTTTAATAGAATCCAATAGAATAGAATTATTTACATTGTCTGAAATTTATCGATGAGCACATTACATGAAAAAAAGAGAAAGATGTAAAGAAAATTTGGCTAAGGGCAGTACTTGATGAAGGAGCTACCGAGTCTTTTGTAGTGTGCTTTAGGCCAAGATTTAACCTCGATCTTAAATAATGGGAGAGGTAGAAAAATGGTATTAAGGGATTGGCGCCGTGGGATGCAATCTGCACATCGCTATCTGTTACATCGCTTGTCACCACCGGTCCTTAGGGTATGGTTCTTGGCGTCCACCGACATTCCGGCAATCCGAAGCGCCCTCCGCTGAACCTTTTCGAGCTGGGAAAACAGTCTCCCAATAAGGAATACAGCAAAATGCTGCGGATGCAGGAAATGTAGACGTTTGGACTCCTTTAACCCATTAGCCGGCACTGTCATATTTATAGGACACCTATTTCTCCGAATAATACTCATAAAATTGATCACCATATTTGGGTTAATTGACTCAAATCTATTGACGATATCTTATGTACGTTTTCTAGACTGTAAATTGCGTTTTATGTCATAAATCTGAACTCATAGATATCTAATAAATGCAGCATAAATCACTTATTTTTAAGTCATAATTTTGATGGGTCCTACGGATATATTTTTTCATGAGATAATTGAAGTCGGGATGCATATATGACGTGAAATTACACTGAAGCATCATATACTTCAAATTCCCCGGTAAAAGTATCACAACCCTTGTAAAATTATATATTTATATCCTGTCCTATAAATATGACACTGCCAGAACGTATGCATACTTGTTTTTTACTTTGCATTTTGTGACTGACAATTATCATTATCAATGTTAGGAAAAATATCGCGTGCGTTATTGGAACAGATGCGTACATCTATACTTACCAAACATGATTGTAAACATTGGAAGAATATATGAATTTACAGAACTGAGTGATAAATTGGAAAGCAGTGTTATCAAGGTGATGTCACACTTGTTGCAGTATGTCAACGGCTTCGCAGTGGATTTATCACCTTGACAGCGTCTTTGCTTTGTTCGTGACTCCATGAAATGACCTGTATTATCAAATCGAAATGATCCTGGCGCTGATATTCTTCGTAAGGCCATTGTTCGCTTTCTCGATAATAGTGACACCTGTCCATGAGTAATCTTCATGTAAGAAGTTGCGATATCACGAATAAATGATACCAAAGGCATTTTTTCTTCATTTGGTTTTGACAAATTGAAGATGATCCAGGAATTGACTATTGCCATTTGAATTCCCCAAGTCATCAAAGGAAAGTACCGTTTTTTCCTCGTATTCCAATAGCGTAGTGTGAAGTCAACCAATCATGATGGTCTAGTCCTCCCATGCTGGTGTTATATTCCTCATTGACGCGTGGCTGTGCGACTTTTATATAGGACTTTGCAGATAAACTGAAACGCCGTACTTTTCTTGTAATTCAAACTGAAGACATGAAAGTCATAAGAACCTACTTTTACCGATCAGACTACACGATACTTCAGCAAGAAGCAATTTTCAACATCATATCTGCCGTTAAAAGGCAAAACGACGTATTTCGAAATACGTTGTTTTACCTTTTAAGGGTCTATTAGAGCCAGTGAGATCTGAACTTTCAGGGTATGTGCTTGAAATGTGATCATATAATTGTCGTAATTCATACATTTTGATATATTGTACAGGTAACGTATGATATTGGAAAATAATTGGAATAGAAACTGGATGGATAGTTTAAATGGTAAAACAGCGTATTTCAAAATACATGAAACTTTCTTTGGAGCTTTAAAAGGCAAAACAACGTATTTCGAAATACGCGTTATTTTCAAGGGACTTTTAAAAGGCAAAACAACGTATTTCGAAATACGCGTGTTTTTCAAGGGACTTTTAAAAGGCAAAACAACGTATTTCAAAATACGCGTGTTTTTTAAGGGACTTTTAAAAGGCAAAACAACGTATTTCGAAATACGCGTGTTTTTCAAGGGACTTTTAAAAGGCAAAACAACGTATTTCAAAATACGCGTGTTTTTTAAGGGACTTTTAAAAGGCAAAACAACGTATTTCGAAATACGCGTGTTTTTCAAGGGACTTTTAAAAGGCAAAACAACGTATTTCGAAATACGCGTGTTTTTTAAGGGACTTTTAAAAGGCAAAACAACGTATTTCGAAATACGCGTTATTTTCAAGGGACTTTTAAAAGGCAAAACAACGTATTTCGAAATACGCGTTATTTTCAATTATTTTCAAGGGATTTTTAAAAGGCAAAACAACGTATTTCGAAATACGCGTTATTTTCAAGGGATTTTTAAAAGGCAAAACAACGTATTTCGAAAAACATAACTTTTTCTTATGATTTTTATAAGATTATGCGTACAAGGCAATACGCTTACGGCGAATATTATATAAAATAATATCATTGTTTGAATAGCTTCAATTCAAATATAATCATATGATATCATTTTCGAGCATATGACATTGACAGCGGGGCGTTTTTGCAGCACAAGTGAATTATTTTCCTTTAAAGTGAGTTCCGGAAATTATTTCATAAACGAGATGAAACTTAAGATGATACTTGAAATTTTGTTTTCAGTACGCGGTATGTCCAAGAGAAAAATTCAAGAGATACTTCTTAAGCAGAAGAAAGAAAAACTTTCTACATAATCTGCTGCTGTTTCAACACCAAGGTGAGAAATTTTGTGCTATAAGAAATGTTACTAGGTTTTCCCAAGGTATTTACATAGTGCAATTTGTCAGGATATAAAAATTAGACCTAAGGATCTTGTTTTTGTAGCAGCGGAATCTTTTCTTTAAAGCAGCAGCATTTTTCCGTCAAAAACCTGAATCTACAAATCGCTGATTGTTAATGAGACCTATCATTAACTCAAAATAATAAGTACTTCATTGCAAAATTACTGTAGTGGAAGCTAATTAAAATGATAAGTTTCTTCGGCATTGGAAAGTAATGAAAAAAGTACGCGACTGCGGGTAGCGTCGAACCCACCTGCCGACGCTCTTTAGGCAATCGTGTAGGTCATTCGGCTATCGCGGGATATGCTAGACGAAGTGTTTGATAGAATCTAAATCGGTTGCATTCATACGCCACACAATGTATGCATGTGGATACAAGTATTCTCATTCTGCGTCATACTGTACAGTCACTGTAACTTGTTGAGTGTTGACTTGTCAGATGTTTGATAATGTACATCAGTTCAGCATTCATGAAGTATTCATGTATCTAGATATGTTGAATGAGTGTGAAGGTAAGATTGCCTAAATATCAGTATACCATGTAGGCCTAAAACTCATCTTTTACGCTTAAATGCACTCTAATAAATCAAGACATGTAGCCTACATTGTACATGTTGCTTAAATGCAAAAATGCTGCTTAAAGATGATTATGTACTCCTATTAAATCTAAATTAATTAAATCTAAGATGAAATGTTCTGATATATAATTAAAATATTGAGAAGCATTTAAAAATATATAAAAATGGTTAAGTCCTGATATTCTACTTTCAGAGGCGGTTTACTACACTGAACAACCTACGGCAATGGAGGAGATCGTGCTGCAGGAACATCTGACAAAAGTGAATTCCGACCAGGAAAATGAACTATCGGTCTCAATTGCCGATTTCCAGCTACCAAATTGCAGTGGATGCGACTATCAATCGGTCGAACTTCATGGTAGTGGGGTTGACTTGGACGAAAAGATGCTTGTGGATGAAGATTTCGGCGATTTCAAACCTGTTGGGAAAATTTTTGATGTCTCGAACCACAAAAGCATCCCTAGAGAAGGAGATACTGTGTTTGATGAGAACCAATCTAGATCCGATTATCCTGCTAGTTGTGTTTCTGAACTTCTAAATTCAAGTGCTTTAATAAGTGATAAAGAAAATATGAATGATACTTTTGTGTCCTGTTCTACATGTGTTGATCGTGAATCTGGTATCACAAGCGATGAAGATCATGACGTCGCTCAAAGCAACGTTGTTGATAAACATCCTTTACTCCTATCCAATTATAACCATGATAGCAAATTGCCTCGAAGTAAGGGATTTTCTTGTGATCTGATAACTGATGAAACTCGGCAGATAATCCATGATTCATTTTGGAAAATGAAGTTACAGGACAGAAGAAGTTTCATTGCTTCAAACGTCTCGGCAAAGTGCTCAGGTGGATCACTGACACGTAAAATGAAATCTAATGTATGTCTTATTCCTTGAATAAATTGAAAGTTTGTAAGACATTTTTCCTAAGGACACTGGGGTATAAAGCATCAGACTCCATTATTCGATCAGTATTCAATCTTCCAGCTAATGAACTCTCAACCTTGGTGCACCTGTTGATAGGAGAGGACGTCATGAACCATCGAATAAACTTGACGAAACATTGAGAAGTGAAATTCATGAATTTATCGAATCCTACAAGCCGTGTATTTCACATTATAGATTAGCACATTCTCCTAATCGTCGTTATCTTTCGAGCGAATTGTCGATTCGTAAATTGTATGATAACTTCGTTGACATGAAATTGAAACAAACAGGATCAAAAGATGTTCCATGTTCACACACTTATTTTTACACAGAATTTCACAAAATGAATATTTCGTTTCAAGAACCTCAGCAAGACAAGTGTACAGTCTGTGAAGATCACAAACATCTTGCAGAGTATTCATGTCTTCCACTAGGTGACTGTTTGGAATACCATAAACATCGAGAAAACAATTGTAGAGCAAGAGAGGAAATGAAAAGCGATAAAGTTAAATCCGAAGAGTCGAATATCAAGGTTGTATCTGTTGATATGCAGAAGGTTTTACTCCTTCCCCGTCTAGCCATCAAAGAGGCTGTTTTCAGTAGAAAATTAATCGTCTTTAACGAAACTTTTTGCGATGTCGCCTCGAATGGATCAGCTACCTGTATCATTTGGCATGAGGAACAGGCTGGTCGAAAAGCTAAGAATATTGCATCCGCCTACTCGCACTTCATACTAGATTTCTGCCGAGATTTTGAGGATATCATTTTCTTTGCCGATAATTGCAATTCACAGAATAAAAACAAATTGTTCCTTAGTGTTTTAATGCTGCTTGTGAATGACATCCGCGTTTCAGCCAAAACGATAATATTGAAATTCCTGGAAGTTGGGCATACCTACATGTCAGCCGACAGCGTCCATGCCGCAATATCAGAAAAACTCCGAAAATCGAATGAGATTTATGATTTTGATGATATGAAAGAGATGATTAATAACTCAAGAAAGCGAATGAACTCGGTTGCACTGAAATATGATGATTTTTGGGCTTTCCAAATGACCGACACTGTAGCGCGATTACGTGGCTTATCTGAAGCGCGTGTGGTTCAGTTTAGAAAAGGTTCATACGATGTATTTCTAAAGCTAAATTTCGATGGACCTTTCCAAGAGCATCCTATTTTCAAAAAATCCGTGCTTAAAGATATCATGAATGAGCAAGATCGACCAATTGAAGGGATACCAAAAGAAATCAAGAAACGGGGTATTTCTCAACAGAAGAAAAGAGACCTGGTGAATCTTTCAAAACATATGTCTATTAATCGTCAACAATTTTACAAAGATATGGAAGTTGGTGATGTTGACGATCTCATGAATGTTAGGGAATGTGATTTTTAGATTTTATTATGCCTAAAGAAAGACTACCGAGATTTTTCTATTGATTAAAGACATAACTGTACAATTTTGTGTTTGTAATTGCATAATTACACATACTTAAATCATAAAACATATTTGATTTTTATATTTTGTCTTGAAATATTCTAAGGTGCCAAACACAGACTTGGGGCCTACCAGTATCATTAGTCTACATGCAAATATGTAACAGGACATCAATAAGTAGATAGTGTGAGAGACCGACGTATAATGAATATAGACCGAAATAATAATTCGATTACTTGTATACATGGAAGTTGTATGGCATCGTTTCAATGAACAGGGTAAAAGTACAAATATGTGTACAAAGTACATAAAACTGCAGTAGTTGCAGCTATATATAATTGGGTGTAATTGCAGGACAACTTCATGTAGATAGTGGCACAAATATCGAAATACCCTTTTGCAAAACTATCACACTATCACTATTTTATAGTATCACTCCAATAGCATTTTGGAGACGGCACTAAAATTGCGGAGTAGAGGACAAATTTGACAACGTGGCAGCTTATGTAAATGTTTTTGGTATTTCTTGAGTTCAATTTACGCTGTGATCGAACGTTATCGGTTCTGTCTTTTGAAATCTAAGCTACAGTAGGCGCAACATATTTCGAAATACGTTGCTTTGCCTTTTAACGGCAGATATACTTTTTGGTCTCAGAGGGCGTGAGATATTGCCTCTGCTTTCAAGGGAAAGTATAATTTGTGAAATCGATTCCAATGGCAGTCACTATTTACGCATATCGCATGATTTGTTGACAAAAATTTCAAAATGCTTTTTGCAACAAAAGGAGTATGAAGATGTTAAGAAATCTTGAGCATGCGAAAACAAGGAGATGCCATAAGAATGCCCTGTTCTTGCATGGGATATGTACTGCAATGCAATTGGAGATTCAAGGAATTTGTTTCCGAAGCCATCATCTGACAAATCAAAGAGATCTCATCCGTCGTTTTGCTCAAGTCAGTTATTAGGCAAGCATTCAATTGACAACCTGATACCAAAACTGTCTGCCCAACTGCATTTGTCCAAAAGATATACAGATTGTTTCATAAAAAATGGATCACCCTTAAACATCGCCTTAACTTAAACTTTGTCTAACTCCGCCAAACTTGAGCGAATTTCTCTGAAATTTGGAAGATATGTCAGTTGTGCTTACTAATATCATTGTTGGAAATTTCAAGCATGAATATTGAGTTGTTTTCCTGTTATAGATAAAAAAGTAGTAGATAGTTTGATCTTCATTTAGCAATGTTGCACAAAATCATTCCTCACTCTTATAAAATTACATTTGTTTCCTTTGTTATGTAATATGTTGTTCTACAAGCCAAAAGCTATCAAGCAAAACAAAAATAAAGAAAATCGGTCAATCAGAGCCAGTATAGCGCCATTATTCATCAACAATAATGTAACTGCTACATGTGATTAACTGGACTTCATGTTCCATAGCTTCCTGACTTCGTTGCGGTGGTGTTGGCAGCACTCCTGATTGCTTTCAGCTAGAAATCTATCTCTTACCGGTTGAAAACAATACAAAGCGCAAATGAACAATAACGAGATCGCATTCACAAAAGGCAAAGTGTCAGCCTTGCTAGAACTAGGGTTTTCTTTGCGAGCTACAAGCAAGCGACTAAATGTCCCTTACACAAATGTGCATCGATGGCATAATGATGATTTTCGACTCTGTCGTAAAGAGGGCTCTGGCCGTCCACGGAAAACATCCAAACGTAGAAATCGCCTAATTTTGAGATTTGTTTAAGTTGATCCAAGTCTCTCGTTAACTGAGATGGCTGCACTAGTCTCGTCTATTTCTAAGTCCACTATTCGTAGAAGACTTATTGAGTCGAATTTCAAGAGCTGTAAGAGGCCCTCTCAGATCGAATTATCAGATCAGCATACAAAAAGACGTCTCAGATGGGCAATCAGTCATTGACACTGGCGAAATTAATGGGATCGGGTTGTCTGGTCTGATGAGGCATCAGTCCGTCTGAAGGATAGTGATGGTCGATTGAGATTATGGATAAAATCTGATCAGGAAATTCCGAGACATTTACATCGTCCCCGGGTACAAAGTGGTGCGACTCTACTGATTTGGGCTGGCATTTGGACCAATGGCCGCTCTGAACTTCACATACAGCAAGGAACCATGAATTCTGAACACTATGTGAATGTTTTACGAATGAACATTGGCCAAATGACAGATCAACTTGGTGATCCATCGACTTGGTTATTTATGGATGATAATGCTACGTGTCACAGCAGTAGTAGAGTCAACTTATGCAAGTCTCAATTAGGGCTTACGACATTATCTTGGCTAGCTCGTTCTCCTGATATGAATCCCATAGAAAATGTATGGAGTATTCTAAAACGCAACGTTCGTCGTTCACTGCTACCTACAGATGGCGTATCACAACTTACGTCACTGTTAAAAAGAGAGTGAAGAAAGTTAGATCAGTCAAAAATCAACGATATCATCAAATCAATGCCTAGGCGAATTGGTAATGTCATTGACAATAAGGGTAGGGCCACAAAATATTAGCTTCTTACGAACCGTTACTGTATCATAGCTTATCAGATTATATAAGGACATTTAAATATATTAGGGACATGAAATAACATGAAAAATGCTTTCTGTATCATACTTGTGTTTTATTTAGTCAAATTTTAGGATGATCCACTTTTTATGAAACGGACTGTACAAACCATTGCATCAGGGTGACAATGGTGACAGTGCTGAAAGAGAATGGCAACTCAAATGCAGAGATATCAACATTGACTGGCCACAAAAATCCAATGAGCGTGGAGAGGTATTCTCGAAAGCGAAGAGATACCGAATTCGAGGCCATGGGGAAAGCACTTCACCTTGGAAGCACTTCACAAAATGTAACTATTGAAACTATATCTAAGAAGAGCAAAATAGTATCTGTGAATGAATCGGTCCAAAATGAAAATGAGCAAAATCAAAAGCGCATGGCGATCCATTTCAATGGGCAATTTTCCAATTGTAGTTTTTACTTGCCAAGCCAACAATGACTGCTGCTTTCCTGAATTTGTACACAGCAGTATATCATGTACTTTCTATGTCATAAGCTGCAGCACTATGCATGTACATAGCTTTTCAAGATTTCGATAGTAGTAGAGCTCTATGGCTTAATTCATGATTGTTTTGAACATTGATGCCCGGTTTTGCTACGTTGCTTAACACAGAAATTAGACACAATAATCTAAAATTAAACTTACATGATGATCACATGAATCAGCAAATACAATTTTTGGCACAGTGCTCGGACAAAGTTCTCAAAGTGTCAAGAAACTATGTAATGCGTGGACAATTCAAAATGTCCTAGAAAGCATTTTTGAAATACCTTTCAAATATTTTGCCTCTTTGATTATTTGATCTTTTTTCTTTATTCTCCCCCCATCCTGCAGTCCATCTTGCAGTCAATAAGTTACTTGGGGAACCGGACCTGACCGATACGGGGCGGGTCCACAGGTGGCGAATAATGCAAGACCTTCAGATATGGAGGCTCGCTGCGAATGAGGGTAAACGAATAAGCAGCCGCGGACCAAAAGCGGCAGGTTTAGCAGGGAAAAGGAGTCAGCAGGTGACGCTGCTGAGTCATTCAAAACTCACACAACCCCACGACGAACCTGTGACGAGGCGAGTAGAGGTCGCCTTTAAATAAACCTAGTCGACAGCCAACGGCGGATTCCACGCAAAGAAGGCTGAAGAGCTACAACGGCAAGAGACAACGGCTTCGGACGGATGATCTTTAGTTAAGAGAAATGGTGATTTCTTCAGTTCACACAGCAGAAGGCAATGTCAAAGCCTTGCTGTATTTTGCCAAGAACAATCATGGTTATGGAAGAAACAATGGATTCTCGATTAAACGGCGTTAATGGAGTTGCATGAAGAAATGATGACTCTTCGCCGGGTAGAGGGATTTATGCGAGATGGGTGTCCCTCGACCGTCATCAAGCGGCTGTCTCAAGCAATATCAGAGTCATGAAAAGCATTGGAACCTGGAATGTGAGAACTATAAATCAACCAGGAAGACTAGACCATGTCCAACAAGAAATGAAAAGATTAAAAGTTTATATCATGGGCCTCTGTGAGATCAGATGGAGCGGCTCGGAAATTGTTCAACACGGAGACCACAAAATTGTTTTCTCTTGTAGTGACAAACACTTCAAAGGAGTGGCTGTAGTATTGAAGAGCGAGATGTCGAAAAGTTTATTAGGCTTCTGGACTATATCTGAGAGGGTTCTACTCTTCAAGCTGAAAGGGCACCCATTCGACCTCTGCATCATACAGGTACATGCTCCTACTTCAGCCGGTACAGATGACGAAGTGGACAATTTCTACGAGAGCATATCCACAAAGCAATGCGCCAAAGTAAGTCTCAAGACATAATAGTTGTCATGGGTGACTTAAACGCTAAAGTTGGTTCAGCAAAGGATAGTTTTGTGACTGGGAAATTTGGTTTGGGAGACAGGAACGAAAGAGGAGATAGATAAGTCGATTGTTGTAAAGTAAATGATCAAGTTATTATGAACACCCGAGACGATTATGGACTTGGAAAAGCCCGGATGATAAAACCAAAAACCAGATTGACTTTGTCACTATCAATAAAAGATTCACAAATGCTGTAAAACACGCAAAGAGTTATCCGGGGGCAGACTGTACCTCGACCACAATCCCGTGATTTGCAAGATTGCCATAAAACTTCAAAAGGAATAAAGACGTCACTGTGTCAATAACTTCCGAACAAAAATATATTATTGACTTATGAATACTTGACTGTTTTATTTATCCCGATCAGTAAAGCACAAGGTTTACACAGTTAAAGGGAGTTCTGTTTTTAGGAAATAAAGAAAATTATAATATTGAATGCAGGGAAATAGATATCTATAGAAAGTGTCATTTTCTTTGAAAATCTGTAGACAATTCTTTAAAGAAGAATGTTCTTTACCAATTCGCGGCATTCTCAGTACAGTCCATTCACCTTGCGATAAACTAGCTAAATGGCTTGTCGGTATTCTCTCAAATATTCGTGAGGCATTCTACAATAATGTGATTCAAGATTCGATATCGTTGTCGCCTTTGATGATGAAAAACTTCATTGAGAAAATTTTGTCAATAATTCTGTAGTGCAATAAATAGAAGAAAACTATTCAACAAATATTTGACTGCAAAGTAATTAGATAACTGATCAGTTCTCATTTAAATGTAATTTCTCATAAAGCCGTAAATCAATGGTAATTGTGACGAATTATATTCGATTTTCTATACCAATTGTACCGTTATAGCTAGCATAATGATGAACAGCATAGAATGATAGACGGTTATTGGAGAGCATAAAAGGCATTTTGTAGCTATGAAGAAGGTAGCATCTTCAAGAGGGTAGAAGTTTTGAAGGTATTTGAACAACACTTCCATGAAACAGCTTATCTACAGCGTATCTGCAGTACACAAGAAAGGCGATGTCAATGACATGGAAAATTACAGGCCGATATCAGTGCTACCAATAACAAGTAAAATCATCGAAAGGCATGTACACAAACATTTATATCTGCATATGCATCCGATGTTGCATGTCTCCTAATCTGGTTTTAGAGAAGGTCATTCATGTGAAACAGCTTTAATCAATATGTTGGATCAATGGACGAAGAGTATTGATGATGGTGATTTGAATGCAGTTATAATGTTGGACCTTAAAAAGGCCTTTGAGTTGATAAATCATGAGCTTCTGTTGGAAAAACTTTTGGCCTATAACGTCTCAGAGATTTCATCTACTTGGTTCAAATCCTACTTGCAAAACAGATACCAAGTTGTGTCTCTTCAAAATGGACTATCATACAAGTTCTCAGTACCCAGCGGAGTGCCTCAGGGGTCTATAATCGGCCCACTGCTCTTTATCATCTTTGTCAACGACCTACCCTTACATCTATCTGCCAGCAATATCGTTGACTTGTGTGCTGATGACACAACCATTACTACCACCGGAAATGCCTAGATAATGTGAAGGGCAATGTTGATACTCTAGTCAATGAGGCGGAGTCCTGGTGCTAGGGCAACTGTATGGCACTGAACATGGAGAAGACAAAGGGCATGCTTATTACAACTCGGCAAAAACGGCGGCGACTCAGTAAGGATGAGATAACCACATTCTCCCAAAGAATATCTTTGACTGACAAACACAAAGTCCTTGGAGTTATAGATCTGACATGGAATGAGCACGTTCAATATGTTGCTCGGCGTGTGAGCAGCTATGTTGCCTTGTTGAGAAGAATAAAGCAATTCTTACCAATTCGTGTGCGGAGAATATTCTTCATGGCCTACATACAATCTTGCTATGACTTTTGTTTATCGGTGTGGGGTGCTTCCTGTCACATAACGAGAATTGAGAAACTCCAAAAGCTTGCAAACACAGGAGTGCTTGATCGCCCAAAACGTGAAAGCTCCAAACCTTTATTCAAAGAAATGCACATTATGCCCATGAGCACTCGAGTCGACTTTAAGCAGACTCTACTTGTGTATAAAGCCCTAAATCAGTTAGCACCAACTTATTTACAACGCATGTTTTTACTCAAGGAACAAGAGAAAAAGACACGATCTGTAACACAAGGAGACCTGTGTATTCCCAAAGTTAGAACCAAACTAAGAAAGATGACGCTTGTGGTACGAGGTGCAGAACTGTATAATTCCTACAATCGTTGTGTCCGAGAGGCTGACAGTGTTTTGAAATTTAAGCGAAACTATATATGTGATTTCTTCAAAAACTTCTAATTGATGTTCATTCTCTTCTATCTACCTAATCATGTTTTTCTGTATGCTAGAGGACCATTGTAAATTAGCTATTGCTACCAGTGTTATCCTCTTAAAATAAAGATTTATTATAAACAAATCCTTATTAAGACAGTCAGGAAATTTCACACCCGCAGTGCTGTATTTTTCTTTCCGGAACTTGTCAGTCCTGAAGCATGAAACGAGTCGAGGACCCTCGTGTGATATGAAGCTTGTGCAAAATAATAGAAAATGTGTGCAAGATAGAGCAGAATTTGTGCAAAAAATTGATGCTATTAGTGCAAATAGGACAGTGTTTTTGCAAAATAGGGCAGAATTGGTGCAAAATAGGAACACTATTAGTGTAAAATAAGTGCAGATTTTATGCAAGACATTCACTGCATGCACCGCATCCATTGACCGAACCCCACGTCTGTTACGTCTGCGTATTGCAGAGCCGCTGTATATCAACTGCCTCCGGCCAAATTTGTGTGTTCAAAAAGAAAGCGATTCGTCTTTACCTTTACCATGGTAAATAACTTTAATCAATTTTGTTTTTAATGATTTCTCATCATTGTTTAAACATGTCAATGATTTGTGATTTCTATAGTGTGCAACAATTTAAATGCTTGTGCATCTGTTTCACACCGGTGTCATGCCTGAAAGAGAACCGGTCGAAAGGTCTCGCATGCACTTTGCGCTGTTTTATAATTTTCAAATTATGCAAAGGATCAAACTTCCCTCATGAAATGGAAAGAGTTAATCGCTCTATGTTGTGAATTTAAAGGTACAGAAGTCCGTCTGCCGAAGACCGATGTAAGTTTGCTCAATTGCGTGGACATATTTTGAGCTTTCTTCCCCATTCCTCTTTCTAAGTCATGGTGTATTCGTTCTCATGTGATGGCTTTTCATGTAGTTGCTCTTTCATATCCACCTTGTCTATTTGTAGGAAGTCTATATGCATTATCCCGCAAAAGCTTCAAATTTAAAAATCTCTTCTCATGAACTACAGTCCGTTTCATAAAAAGTGGATCATCCTAAATTTTGACTAAATAAAACGTAAGTATGATACATAAACACCATACATTTTCTATGGGATTCAGATCAGGAGAACGAGCTGACCAAGATAATGTCCTAAGACCTAATTGAGACTTGCATAAGTTGACTCTACTACTCCTGTGACACGTAGCATTATCATCCATAAATAACCAAGTCGATGGATCACCAAGTTGATCTGTCATTTGGCCAATGTTCATTCATAAAACATTCACATAGTGTTCAGAATTCATGGTTCCTTGCTGTATGTGAAGTTCAGAGCGGCCATTGGTCCAAATGCCAGCCCAAATCAGTAGAGTCGCACCACTTTGTACCCGGGGACGATGTAAATGTCTCGGAATTTCCTGATCAGATTTTATCCATAATCTCAATCGACCATCACTATCCTTCAGACGGACTGATGCCTCATCAGACCAGACAACCCGATCCCATTGATTTCGCCAGTGACAATGACTCATTGCCCATCTGAGACGTCTTTTTGTATGCTGATCTGATAATTCGATCTGAGAGGGCCTCTTACAGCTCTTGAAATTCGACTCAATAAGTCTTCTACGAATAGTGGACTTAGAAATAGACGAGACTAGTGCAGCCATCTCAGTTAACGAGAGACTTGGATCAACTTAAACAAATCTCAAAATTAGGCGATTTCTACGTTTGGATGTTTTCCGTGGACGGCCAGAGCCCTCTTTACGACAGAGTCGAAAATCATCATTATGCCATCGATGCACATTTGTGTAAGGGACATTTAGTCGTTTGCTTGTAGCTCGCAAAGAAAACCCTGGTTCTAGCAAGGCTGACACTTTGCCTTTTGTGAATGCGATCTCGTTATTATTCATTTGCGCTTTGTATTGTTTTCAACCGGTAAGAGATAGATTTCTAGCTGAAAGCAATCAGGAGTGCTGCCAACACCACCGCAACGAAGTCAGGAAGCTATGGAACATGAAGTCCAGTTAATCACATGTAGCAGTTACATTGTTGTTGATGAATAATGGTGCTATACTGGCTCTGATTGACCGATTTTCTTTATTTTTGTTTTGCTTGATAGCTTTTGGCTTGTAGAACAACATATTACATAACAAAGGAAACAAATGTAATTTTATAAGAGTGAGGTATGATTTTGTGTAACATTGCTAAATGAAGATCAAATTATCTACTACTTTTTTATCTATAACAGGAAAACAACTCAATATTCATGCTTGAAATTTCCAACAATGATATTAGTAAGCACAACTGACATATCTTCCAAATTTCAGAGAAATTCGTTCAAGTTTGGCGGAGTTAGACAAAGTTGAAGTTAAGGCGATGCTTCAGGGTGATCCATTTTTTATGAAACAATCTGTACAGACAATTGCTACAGCTTGCTGCTATCTGTTAAACGCATGTAGTTTGCCATCGTCATTCTTTGTTACTCTTCGGTCAGCTTTAGTTTTCGGCAAGAGTCAAACTGCTTTGGTGTGTACGAGTATTTGAATTTGCGATTGAGTTTCACGAGCTTGCATGTAAATTTGCACAATGCTCTGTAAACTGTAAACCGTAAATAACCGTTAACAGCCTAAATATTTTCACGGTAAATATCCGTAAAGGCAGACGTTTGTTTTATCTGATATGAACGAATTTTAACTGTTACGTCATCACTCATCACGTGGTGACGTCATCATTTTAGCAGATATTTACGGATATTTTCTGTGAAGATGATCTGTCATTTTAGCTGCTTTTGGTTAGTTTACAGTCTATCGTACCAAACGTTCTATGGTGTTGCTGAAGTGTAGAACGATCAAGAAACAAACTTTTTGGAAAACGAACTCGCTTTACAACCATGATCTGAGTGCTAGCAGGAATTGCCATGTTCAGTTTGTGACATGAATTCATTCATCTCTCGGTTATACATTCAAATGTTATAAGATCAAAAAAGAGTAGCCGTGAATCAAAACCTTGTACAAAATTGTTAAGAACTTCGCAGAAAATGTGTAAAGTGCTGTATCGAGCCGAAACTCTTAGGAAATTCAGTTCTATTGTTAACGTGTGGTTGGCAAAGCGATTTGATCCAATATCTTTCATTTTACTTCAGAACTGTACTCACAGGAAAGTCAACATTACCTGCAAAGGAACTTCATTTGTCGTTCTATCAGCGAACAATTCTATTGGAACGAAATTGGAACAAATTATTTTCAACAAATAACATTTCTGACTAGCTTATAAAGGGAATGTTCGGCTCTTACAGCATTCACTTCACATTTGGTGGACTCAACGAAATGGCAATGCGCGCAATTATCATTATTGCATTATGTGCAATCTGCACCGTAGAAAGCCGTGGTGAGTACATTTCTTGTATATACATTTGCTATTCGCAGCCTTTTCCATTTCGGATTCATTATGAGCTTCATTTCAAAATTGCATAATATATATTGCTCAAAGTTGTGTACTTTTTAAAGTTTTGCATGATGTCATAGACTTACGTTTAACCCGGGAAAGGCTTGCGTCATTGGTGACCCATGAAGGAGATACAGTCCGAGGGAACAAATCTCCAGCAATGACGATGGATTTTTGAAGTTTTTTTTTCACCTAAACTTTGTTTGCGATCTGGATTCAGTATAATATCAGAAAATATTGAATGAACTTTCGATTTGTTTCATTGAAATTGTTAAGAAATACTGTATGTGTGCATCAAATTTTGGTTCGCTTTCTATTGTGCCTTTGAGGAAAGATGATTATTTTTATACTTCATGCCATTTCGTAAAACTAGACCTGGCATGTATACAAATGCATGTACCAAAGGAGAACTTTCTACACCTGATCTTTACTTTAGGAGCGGTTCTTAAATATTGTTGGGTAACCTGTGACTCATTGGGTTACGATGGTAAAAAAGTGATTGTCGTCATAGCCGATAAAACTGCTTATTTGCGTTTTAAAATGTAATTTCCCTGTGTTTGTGACTTTTGGATGCTTTAGCAACTTACTGCATGCTATTTACAAAATTTAATTGTCAGATTGACACTCACAGTACATGTAGGCCTACTGCATCACAGCTTTTGAATTCAAACAGGGCAATGTTTTGTGAACAAGCGATGAATTGAATGATAATTTGGTGTGTATCATGACGCATTTAATTGTTTCATGAAGGGACGCCACTACTTCTTCAGTTTTTATCACCTCTAGACAGTTTTGATGGTGATAGACGTAGATCTCTGAGTAGTTTATGAGAAGTACATGTATTTTCGAAATACTTAATCAGCCACAAGTGGTGGAAGTATTGTAGAACAACAAGTCTTTAGTCATTTCATTCCCGATAATATCATTTTAATGAAGTCATAATGCAGAAATAAACAATTTCGAAGATCATCAATGAAGTTTTCATTAATCAACATTTCCGGGGTTTCACTGTCACGAAAGCCCAATGGTTCTCTGATGACCCATGCCCAAATTGGCACCTAGATATTTTCAAATCTCTAGATATCGCCCCACTGAAGTCAGAGTGAGTAAACAAGCAATTTTTGAAAGTATCGATGATTTTCTACCACTATTTCTTGTACCGAGTTTTCCGCCAAGAGAGAACGTTTTATGCTTAAATGAACGTTTAACATGAATTGCCAGTCGAGAAATGTTATCTATGTTATAAGATGCGAAGGTTGCCACGAAATTTATCTTGGGCAAACAGGTGACATGTTCAGAAACCGCTTAACAGTGCATAGACAACAAGTAACACATGCAAAATATGCTATATTAAACATGAGCCGACGCATCTCTATGTGTCCAAATAACTTGATGATTAAATTCCTAGCGGCTCCTATCTGCAAATTAACTCCTGGCGCTTCAAAATTGCAGCGTGAGCGTATTTTAGCCTTTATTTCTATGTTGAGGCCTAAACTCAACACGTGTTAATTTTGAATTTATATCACGGTGTGTTGGAAGCGTCGGGTTGAATTAAAAAAATTTCCATCAGTTTTCTTGACGGTTATTGAGGTAAAAATATGTGCTGATTCCAAATATGCCAATTTCAAAATCATTCATCGACGTCTTTTTGAGATATATTTGAAAGTTTAAAATGGCGTCCATTTTGCAATTTGAATTTTTCATTTATAGATATAAATATATTTCCAAAGCTTTTCTATACGGTTTTAGGGGTAAAAAGGTGCGCTGAGTTCAAATATGACGATATTAAGACAATACATCAACGTCTATTTGAGAAATTCTTGAAATTTCAAAATGGCGCCCATTTCGAAATTAAAATTTTTGATTTATAGTTATAAATATATTTCCAAAGCTTTCTATGTGATTGCTTGGTAAAAAAATGCGCTGAGGAGGTCGTTCGTGGGATGTCGCTGATGTGCAGTATATTTCATATTATTGCTAACACCTTTGACTTTCCTATTATTTTTTCATTCTAAGTGGTTTTTGTTGCCAATGATGGTCAATAGTAATTATCATTGCTTCTAGATATAATAAATAAAAGCATAATTTCATCCACGGAAGGTATATTTCATAAGAAATTTTGACAGAACGATTCAAAACTTAGTGTGTCCACCTCTTGCCTGGATCACAGCTTTGATCCGGTCAGGCATAGATGCGATCAGCTTCAAACAGGTCTCTGAAATTGTGCAGTCTCGATGCCACAGTTTGATTACCTGATGTATTAATTCTTTCTTACTTGAGATATCGAACTCTGAAAGTCTCCGCTTGATGATCCCCCATAGCGTCTCGATGGGATTTAGATCGGGCGAATTCCCTGGCCACCTCAGAACGGGGATGTTGGATTGACGGAGGAATTCCTTGCAAATCTTGGCGTAGTGACAGGGAGCACTATCATGCATAAATGTCCCATCTCCATTGGGGAGCCATTCCATCATTTGAGGAACGACCCGTGATCGAAGAACATGCAAGTACTTCCCCTTGTTCATCATGCCCTCGCAAACATGGAGCCGACCTGCGCCCTGAGCGGAGATGATACCCCATACCATGACCTTTTCTGGGTGTTTGACACACTGTTGAACCGATCGTGGATGGTTTGGAGAATGCCAAACTTGTAGAGAATGAGATCGTTCACATTGAAACATCGACTCGTCGGAGAATGCAACCTGAAATGAAGAAATTAAATTATAAGAATTGCGATAATTTCCAGCCGATTTTTGTGGTAGGCCTATTGCCCTAAATGTTAAGATGAACTGACTCAATCAATAAATGAACGGCACTTTATCGCACACATGGAGCCTATCTGTACATTTTCAAGAATAAGATATTGATTGCTTAACTTTTTCCAGTCTTCTGCAGTCCAATGTGAGTGAGATCGAGTGAACTCAAGTCTTCTAGCACGGATGTTTCTCGTCAGCAACGAGACTCTCCTGGGTTTCACCGACTTGCAATTCCGTCTCTTCAGTGTGCGCCAAATGGTAGTTTTGCTAACATCAGGACCAACGTCACGCAGAGCCGTCTGCAACTTAGAGCATGTCGATTTCCTGTTCTTATTCAGTTGACGCAGTAGAAAGCTTTCGTTAGTGGCGGTCAGTTTTCTTTTTCTCCCACATCATCCTTTTCTTTTATTCCGGTTCATGGCTGAAGAGTCTTCTCGGGATATCTTTGATACGGAATAATTGCTCACACCAGTTATTCTAGCAATTTGGCGTTGGGAATAAGTTGAACACTTGCATAATGCTTTGACTTCGGCTACCTTCTCGGCAGCAAGATCTTTGCACGCACCACATGCACCATCGTATGCAAAACTGATAAAATCTGTTATTGTCAGCTTTAAAGTCAATTTCAATCAATCTGACCCAAGAAATCGGACATGAGCTGACTCATCCTTTGTCATGCGAATTTTCAAGGCAATGCATAGATATCTACCTGGAGCAAACAGTCAGAGAACAGGTTCCCGATCGATTCAGTTTGAAAAGTGCAGATTTCGCATAATTTAGTAGATGGCATGACCTTCTCTAACCTCATCAAAAAATGTTTCTCTGTCTTATTACTCCGCAAAATTGCCATAGATAAGCCTTAGATATGCCTGTTATTTGATGTTATGACATATCAAACCTAAACTATCTTAATAATTGACTAATCAAATGAGGAAGTGTAATTTAGTAAAATATCACCAAGTGTTAGCAATAATATGAAATATACTGTAGATGTTAAAGAGGATCGGGGATAAGGTAGACCCTGTGGTACTCCATTGCGTAGTCGTCGAAGGCGGCTAGTCCGGTTGTCATTCTTTCTTAGCTTGAAGCTTCGATTAGATAAGAGCTCCATGATGAATGCAACGACATGGACATCACTCAATAGCCTCAGGAGTTTCAGGTGAAGTCATTTCAACCATACTGTGTCATAGGCGGAGGTAATATCAACGAATGCTACTCCGTCTTTTTGCTTCTCTTCGAATCCTGCTTCGACATCATCAGTAAGCAAAGTGATTTGGTCGGTAGTTGAGCGGCTTTTTTGAAGACAATGGAATTGAGGGTTTGGAATGCTACGTCGGGAATAGTCTGACCTGAATCAAATTGAAAGCCTGAGTAATCTTCAACGTACGCGATCTTGCTCAAAACATCAAGCAGGCTTGGATAGAGAATCCTCAGCATAAATGCCAAAGACTTCTAGAATCAACGTCGCGAAGAATCTCAAGTGTTTAAACGAGCCATGGCTTCTCAACAAAATACTGATTTCTGCTATCTTTGATGTATGACAATAGACACACAGAGAATATTTGGGATTTGATATCAATGGGTATCAAAGGTGACTTTAATTTACGTATTTTAGTTTAGACAAACAATTTTCTTCAGAATTTGTTGGCAGGAAGTGAAATTCTTAAAAACAATTTAAAATCATGAAAATGGTGGGCCTATAGTCATTAATTTAAAAATGGCGTGAGTCTTCAAATTGTGATGAAATACTTCATATCACATTTAGAATTGCTATCAAGAATGTCTTGAGACTAAATTTGGCTGCTATTAGAAGGTTAGCTATAAACTAGTAAATGTTATTCGATAAATTCATATTTTATATCTATTGTAATTTGCAAATTATGAGAAACTTTTTTCCACGTATGTAGCTGTAAACAATCGATAATGTTTCCCAGATATGAAACAACAATCATAATCAAGTCATGCTATGGTAGATGACAACAGATATCATATTTACATGAACAAAATTGTTATAATGACTTTAATTACACTACAACCTCGGGCACTGCTCATGCTCTCCCAAACATTCTTGGAGGCCAAGATCTTCGGCTTGGAGGGTGATCTGGTAATCTTTTAGTGACTTCTTTTGTAGCATTTGTGCACTTATTTTTTTCCTGATCGTTGAAGAATATTTTTTATGATGACTTTCGATTGATATTGTGATATTTGATACAATGGATATCCATGTTCTGGCAATCACTGTCTTCTAGTCAAAGAAATGGATATACATACATAGAGTACGGGGATATATGAATGATCAAAATTCTAGTACTGAGATGCACAAACAGCGATGTACAAAAGGTAGCATAGCATAGCGTACCTAGACATATTTTTGCAAATACTCATTCATGATAATGCATTGAATTTGTCTATCTTGAGGCAACGACATCATAGATTTTCTTAGATCATACATTGCAAATGTCACTTATCGGAAACACATAAACTGCATAGACAAGCTATGGGATATTGCATAATTTGACATCACTATCTGGATCAGTTAATATCAAGCAACATGAACCGTTTGCCATCAATTTTGATAATCGGCAGATAAAAGTCCTATAAATGGATCTATATCCATGCACACGAATGCATAGAGGATCCATTCCTAGCTGTGGAGAGAGTATAGGTTTTATGACATTAATGTAGAAATATGCAAATTAGATATCACCCTTTGGAAATGAAATATTATTTTCAGATCAAATGTAGCTGCTCATCAATAAATTGTTCAGATTAATCATCAATCACTGTAGAGACTATATCTTACAAGTCTTAAGATTTCCATTTTTACCAGATATTGTGCCAAAGCTGATCACTTTTAATTCGTTGCCACGAGAAAGCTACATTGAGTTCTTTTAAGAACTGATTAATCCAATGGTTACAGTAGCATTGCCTTTGTACACTTGGGGATTGGAGAACGCCATCAGTCCTCATTAGGAGTACTTTAACTATAGGATTTCCGACAGAAATGTAGAAATATTCAATTCAAATGTCGAAGAGCACACAGTTATATTAATCATTAAAGCAGTGGTTCCCAACCACTTTGTTGCGGCACCTTAGTGTGTCGAGGGAAGATTACTGGTGTACCGTGAAGAGATAATGAGTGGAAAACATGGAATTTCATTTCGTTTTGTCAATTACGATGTCTTCGAGGGCCACCTCCTTCCCTTAACATGAAACATGAAACATTTGATTGGACACGCAATCCATTCCTAGATTTATCAGCCATTGATCTTTCCAATTTTGAGCTTTTTGAAGAGGGAGAATAAGCAGGCTTTCCAGTGATCGTGGACTCAAATCGACGTACTTACGACAGCCATTAGACGCCTTTTGGATTAGTGCTTATAAGTAAAAAATGTCAGCAAAGTCTTGCTGCAATTCTCAATTATTCTACACCCGGTACACTGAAAACAGGACTTAATGTATTTAATGTATACCAGCAAAAAATCTCCTTATAGGCTGATATTCTTTCTTTTTCTGTTATTTTGTTGCAAAATATGATAATAATTTTTATTTTATTATATAAGATGCTCAAAAAAGAAAATTATTAATATATGAATTCTATTCATTATATACTGATAAATTCCGATGCCATTCAATGTACGTTTCATATTGACCCTCATACTATCATTTAATATGGCTAATGGATAGCCTTAACCAGATAGAGAATAGAAAAGATATGGTAACTTGATGCAAGTTGATTATTAGAACAAAAACATGCATTAACACGTACTCTTCGTTTTAAAGGCAATAAGTCATCATTGTAAAATGTCATCTTTAGCAATACAACGCGGTAGATAGGATTGGGTATGGTGAAACCAGGCAGAACATTTCGCCTGAGTTATGTTCTCAGCACCCTGTTCACCCAATTGAGCAAGAATTGACATTCTGTGCTGCCTCCTGTTGACATTTGAGGGTATTGGACCATTTAATTGATCCCTGACTTCTGCCAGTGATCGCTTTACGTGGGCTTTCCATGCGCTGATTGCCATTTCGGTGATATTAAGAAATGGTGAATATGCAGGAAGCCGTTCGATGTTGTGCAAAGAAGACTCAACGCTAGCCCTAGAATGAGCCGGAGCGTTATCAAAAATAAAATGAGAAGGTTGGACACTTCACTCAGAAATTCATTGAATCTTTCATTTGTCATTCCACCCTCATAAAACTGGTGGTACACTAACCCAGTTTGTGGCGAAACTGCCAAACATACGGTGAGGTTTGGACTTCTGCTTCCATCCACCACCCTTACAGCGCGCTCCCCGACACGTGCTCTTCCACGTGTTTGCTTTGTATGCAAATTAAAGCCAGCTTCATCGATGTACACCAGTCGGCGGTTCACTCCCTCTTGAAGTAGTCACTCAGCAAAATCATGACGACGATTTTTGATGCGTGAGGAATTTCTTTCGGTGGGAACATCTTCGAGTTTTTTCATTGATATCATTTCGCCGTCAAGAACACTGCACAATGAGGAAATCGAGATATGAGGTTGATGAGGTTCTCTTAGTCTTAATTCGGAATTTATTTGTTCCAATGTGAACTCTGCGTGTTCCTCAATAATCTCCACTGCCGTCCGTCGGATGGCATCGAAGACTTTCAATCTCCTATTTCCACCACGAGGCCTTGACACGTGGCCTGTGGTCTGATATCGTCTGATTATTGCATATGCAGTCTTATTCTTTATGCCCAAATGTCTCGCCAACTCTACGTAATCATCTTCATTACGATGGCACTCAATAATTCTTTTCTTATCAGATTCACTGATTTTCTGGTACATTGTTGCCTGTCTCAGTTCTGATTTTCAAATGATTTGAAATTTGATTTTCTTTATAGATAAATATTGAAATTTAAAAGATATCATATCTCTTCGACATTTGAATTGCATATTTCTACATTCGATCACGATCATTTCTATGCTCCCACATTTCATACTGCATATATCTATATTTGATCTGAAAATAATATTTCATTTGCAAAAGGTGATATCTAATTTGCATATTCTACACTTGATCTGCATATTTCTACATTTCTGTCGGAAAACCTATAATAGGTTTTCCGACATTAATGTAGAAATATGCAAATCAAATATGCATAACTAGAAAATGGAGATGTGAGATTGAAGGGATTCGCGCAATCATAGCTCAGACTTTATCTGTTCAAATGTGAGCTCGTTATGTCTTCGATAATCTCCACTGCCGTCCACTGAATGACATTATCGAAGAATTGATTTCCCCTGGATTGGACTCCTACTTCCACAACCCCAAATGTCATGGTCCATTACCCACAAATGGCAACAGAGGAGTTAATATATGTTTTAGCTTAAACAATGTTTGCATCAAATTGCATCAATTTGTTTTATCTTTTCAATTCTCGACTTGGTTAGCTTGATGCATGAGCTGCATTAGAGAAGCCATATGAAATGGTATGACGGGTAAATAATTATGAAAGGTATCTTGAATGACACTGGAATCTGTCATCATCATCCTAAGTGATAGTCTCTACAGTGATTGATGATTAATCTGTACAATTTATTGATGAGCAGCTACATTTGATCTGCATATTTCTACATTTGATCACATCCATTTCTATGCTCCCACATTTCCTACTGCATATTCTACATTTGATCTGCATATTTCTACATTAATGTCGGAAAACCTATAGATAATACCATAGATAGAATCACAGTGGATGCCACAGAATTGACGGTTATCTATGGAATCAGTCAATACTATTTGAACAGTTTCCGTACTGATATTGCAAATTGTCAGATCGGAGATCTACATCAGGAGGTGAGAACACTTCCACGGGAGATTCATTATATTCATAGAGTAGGGTATTAATGGAGTGGAAGCTCTAATAAAAAAATAGTATCATCACAAATGCGTCCCATATTTTGCATGAGCGTTGATTTGGACACTACAATATTAGCTGCACCACTGGCTAACGGAGGCCAGCTCTTCAGTTAAGTCTGGAGATGAATGTTATTATCAACTACTTGTGAGGACTATGTTAATGAGTAGTACGATTGATTGGAGTGACCAATCGATTTACAACATAATCAGCAAGTTTTTGACCATGTCGATCATCTTTTTCTGATGCTCCTAAGTAGGGCGTAATATTGAAGATATACTTCGTTTCATTATCAACAAGTAGCCAAAATTTGAAGCCGAACTTATTCGGCATAAAAACCACAAATTTGCATCTTGTTTTCATAGGCATCAATTGCTCACCGATGCAAACGGAAAATCCTGGTGTATATGACTTTTCACAGGAATCTCCGATTAGTTCGAATACTTTGAACTTCGCGTAGGCCTATATGAGTGAAAGGATCATTAACAGTCCTAGAATGTCTGGTGCACTTTTTGTCAAACCGTAGGCATTGTTTAATTTTTTCATATTGAGTTCGGCTCATCATTCTACCGAATATAGGAATTCCGAATTCCTTTGAATGATTTTTCCCTTAAATTCCTCTTCCTATTTCAATGGCTATGTAACGCTCAAGATCGTCAATAGTAAAGTCACCAAGTATTCCATTGTCAATGCCAAACTGCTTCGTACATTCACAAATAACTTTCTCTACTTTCTCATCAATGGAACAGTCAAAAGCGTCCAACTCACTTGTGATTCTTCTCTTCAAGGCACTTTTTATCCCAGGATTCTGTGAAAAAATATTTCTTGATCTCGTTCGTCCTACAAAATTGGTCATTCCATTTTGAAGTCGTCTCCACTCGCTAGAATGATGTTCAGTTTGCTCACTTTCGTCTTCATCAGATGACCCACCACTATAATCTTCCTGTTCACTTGCACTATCGTCAGCTGGAGACACCATAATATTATCATCCTCTATGGTATTCTCATCACCGCTATCAGAAAAGTCAGACCCACCATCCGAATCGTTTGGGTCGATTTGCCATAAAGCTTCCAGAATACTCGATGCCGCACGCCTTCTTACGCGACTTTCCATGCCTCAAATATTCAAGTTATCACAATCAGAGCAACTTTATTTACTAAATCTATTCAAATCAACACGCGTGTTCATCAAACTGTCACACACAATGAACCAAGTGACTGAACTCGTGTACACTCTTTCATAGATATGACTCATTCTGATCACCCCTTTGATGAACAAAATGAAGATATCGGACTTACATGATAAGCATTCAATAGTGGAAGAATAGCTGTTCAAAAGTAGAATTCGTCAAAAATGACGAAACGGGCGTTCTAGGTAAAGACTTTATCAAGTGATGTAACATCCTCTTTCAGATAAACAAATAACAATTAAATTTACTCAATACTTTAATGGACGCTCCAGCAAACGATATCATTCGGTCGAAATTATGGTATGAGTATTTTCTTGGATGCTGTATTGAAAAGAAATAAAATTTCGTCAAAAATGACGAAACGGGCGTTCTAGTGTTAAACTTTGTCCAGTTTATGATACTTCCACCATCAGATGTCCTGACTTTGAGGAATTGTTGATGCACGGATAGTGTTTTCCAGTCCATCACCTCATCGGTTGTCAGAGAATGTAACTGATAAAATGGTTTCTTTTTCTTTGCCGTTTGAATTACCACAGCCAATTAGCAGGGGTATTTACGTCTCCAGCAACTTTCAAATTTCTTTCGATTGTGCTGTGAATGCTGTCACATTCACTTTGGCTATGATTTGGCTCAAAGAAATGAATTGATATTTCTTCAATACTCCTTGAAGTTTTCATGAAATATCGAAACATGCAGGGCAGAATTGAGTTTATATTTTGTCCCGCACAGCCATCAGCGAACAACTCGATCTTTTTGACATTTTGGTTGTCTTCTTTTTGGAGATAACTTAAAAGTCCTGTTGCGATTTCAACCGATCCTCTCTTGGATATTCCTTCATGCCATACTTGGCAGAATCCAGCTTTATCTTTCATATTGTATATTGTGAAGTTGTAATTGGCGAGTCGTCTGCGGTAGAAAATCTCGTAATGATTGCCAGTCGGCGTGTACATCACCTGTTGGAGATCGAATATAGCCGCACCGTATTCCCTCTGTTGTTGTTCTCTCCTTTGCGATCCTTTTCTTCTCTCTCACTGCATTATTTTCGTTTATATGTTCTTCATACTTGATTCTCAGCTCGTCATTCACTTTCTCGATTCCTCCTTTTTTTTGTATGGTTTTGTATAAGCCGCACATGTCTGAAATGGTAAAATTCACCTATATGAAATAGCAATGATAACAGAATATTGAATATAATGATTTAGGCGATAATATTAGCAATAACAATAACGATGCGATAATGTTACTTCTACAATGTGTCATCGATAAAGCCGATCGAAATATACGTGTTTCCTCGTTTGAGTTGCTCTGTGCCTACTCAGAGCGAGTGACATGCGTTCCCGCTATAATTTTCACTCTAGTACACTACATCTTGGACTGCAACTTCGTTTTGAATCGGGAAGTCGGAATCTAGGGGGCAGAGCGAGCGACATGCGGCCTCAGGGTCCCCGGTTTATTTCACATACTACTATGATGCTGTCACCATTGAGAAAGCACGACGTCGAAATATATCTGGGTGCATCTTACTTCGGCGGTTTTCAATGAGTAGAGCGAGCGGCATGCGTCAACCTCTCATAGGTGGGCGCTTTCCTTCACGCTATACTACTACTACCTTAGGCAGGAGTGCGATATGCGTCGATCCTTGGGTCGGCGCTTTACTACTCCCAATATTTCTAATAATAATGATAACAAGAAGAAAAAAAGAAGAATAGAAATATTGATAATAATAGTGCCCTACAATAGTTACAAAATTGAGTATACTAGATTATAATAATTGAACTTTAATTGACACACATACATTTACATGGTAATACTAGATAATTACCTTTCTTTGGTCTGTGAAATGAAAGATTCAAACCAACCAGGGCCTTTTCATAGTAGGACAAAGCTACACGGGGATTTTCCGCATCAGCTAAGTACATTCGATACATTGTGGCAGCAGTTAAGTCGAGATGTAGGTACTGCTTGTGACTGTCCCTCCTACAGTAATGGGATTCAACTCGAGGGAACTTGTTGATATGTTCCTCAACTGCAACCTGAATTTCTTTGTCGCGCTTCATGTGAACAAGTCTTCTACCGCCACGTCCTTCACTGTCGACCATATCATTTTTTAGCTTTCGCAAGGTCCGTTTGAAGCATTCGACCGTTCGTTAGAGATAGCGTACCTAAAAACATGACCCTGCAGACTTCGATCTTCTCATTTCCAAGAGGAAGAGTGTACAGGTTATTCCCCTCACGTTTCCGCAATGTTTCACCGGTTTTTGCTGTCTTCTTTTCAACTTGCTTAACATGAGATGCTATAAATGCCCTTTGAAGGCGTCGATCTCCCAGATCGTAGAATGTGTTGTTGATATCCAACCTCGTATCATCATCAAGCGTTGAACACCCCTTGCCAAGTTTTGAGCAAATAGAATCGTTGCAGCGATCTAATATTCTTCCACGTTTTGATGGAATCTCTTTTCCCGAAGAATTCCTATGTGATTCACCGGCTAGTCTCAATTTCTTTGTTTCTAGACGCTTATTTGTACGCTTCTTTCTTTTCCTATTGCCAATAGTATTTATGGGTATATCATCATCAGAGTCAGAAGCTCCATCAACTATGTAATTGGAAGAACTTTTCATTGGACCAGACTGCACCAAACAATTCTCATAATCTCCTTTGTCATTCGGTGAATGAATTTCAGTATCATCAGAAACGCCATTCTCATCTGTTTCAGAAACGTAATCCAAATCAACATTACAATAAAAAGGGACTGATCCATCATTGTTTGCACTTGCACTCGAATATCCTGCAAAAAATATGAATGCAATTTTAGCAAAGCAAAGTAAATGTAACATCATGAAATCATAAATAAAGTCATTCAACATGTATATTTTAGAAATTTGGGCATAGGTTCTGGGCCTCCGTCAGGGTCATCAATGCCCTGGAGTTTACCTCAGTCTAATGAGGATGGTCAGTTGTAATATGCTATAAAAAAGAAGTCATGCAACATGTATCCTGTATATGTATTATTATCTTACTTGCCATTATCGCCACCTACTGGCCTCTGCTGTGGAATAGGAGACGAGTTTGTTATCGGAAGAACGGGGGGTGAGTCAGGTTGGATGGAGAGATACGCCTCTACTTGTTCGGGCAGTTCATCAGCCGCTACAATTTCGGTTACCTCCTGGCAAATTGATTCACTTAGTAGAAGTGACAGGTCGAGTTGGGTATTTGATGCTTCCTGCTCATTACATGAAAAGCAGATCATATTTACTATTATTTACTGTATTCAAATGGAACAGAATAGAATGAATACTTACTTGAATCTATATTTGCTTTCTTCAAAGATGCCTCTAGCATACGCTGAACGTAAGTGCGCATTCTGCAATAGTATTTTAGATTTTACGATTTTAATCAGATTATCGATTGACTTCTAATGTATTAAAGCAGCTTTTATTCATCTAACTTCGATTGTCTTATTGACTTAGACCTCAATTCTTCCAACTGGTGAATTGATGCATCGGTAATAGATACATAATGTAATTTAATTTACATGTATTTCCAATGTGGTTTTAATCGCATCGAAATAAATGATCAATATACATTATTATGAATATGCATATGATAATAACGAATTAATTTAACGCTAACTCTCAACCATGTTCACCACCATGAATATGATATATTGTCCTATTGACACTGTTCAATATTGAAATGTATAATAGCTTAAGATAAGATAAGAGAAATATTCTACTTCAAAATTGTACAAGTACTAGTATGATATCAAAAGTAAATATCAAAAAATAGCCTACTTGAAAAGGTCGACAATCAGATCAAGAATGTATTTCATCGTTAAAATATAAACGTCAGAATCACAAGAAAAAACAAAACTCTGCGCAGTGCATTGAAACAAAAAGTAACTGAACAAAACTGTACACTTAAAAACTGTCCCATCAAAAACAACAAGTCTGTGTTTCCGAAAATGCGTCGTGTATCAAATTTTATGTAAAAAATGCAAAAACACCTATATTGGCAGCACAGTAAGATGTTTGCATATACGCTGTCGAGAACATCTGACTAATAACAACTCATCGGTATATAAACACATGAAAAATTGTAATGACTCCTCACAGACAATATTCTATCCTCTAATAAAGATCCCACCAATCTCCGATTACGTGAGGCATTTTATATAAATAAAATGAAACCGTACTATTAATGCCAAGCATGAGTTAGACAGTTATAGAGATTTCCTCTTTCGCTGACTCAAATGTTTTTTTAGATATTTTCACATACCTTTTATGGTAATCAGATTTCTTAATTCACATCACATTTTCCTTCTTCTATGTCAGGTCATTTAACAAAATGCTAATGGTACTATGTAACCCTTTAATACCTGCCGCATAGCTTCCACTCTTCCATACCGTTCCCAAACATTTTGTACATAGTTTTATATTTTCTGTAATTTTGCATCGCTTGTATGCAGATGTGAATTTTTGAATCTTTTTCATGTCATAAAATCATTTCCTGAAGATAGCTATAGATAATAGCTGAAATTAATCGAATATTAGAAAATAAAAATCAATCCATCACTAGAATTTGGCTCTTTCCAAAGAAAAGAAAATTATGACCAATAGCCAAGAAATCTTTCTAAAATTATGCTAAAATGCAAACTGTTAATTCCCTTCTAGCATGTATTGTTCATCGAATTGAGCAATATCGTTCAAGTACAACATGTAGACCGATATTGCGATTCCGATAATCAAATAATAAAAAGATGTCTGAAATCGACTTTAGACAGTTTGCATTACGACTGACGAATTGTTTCAATGACTGACAATGGCGTTGTGTGAGAGTGTGCGCTTATCGCTGAAAATGACGCATTGACACGGAAGATAATTATGATGGTTAACTCGACTTCTATAGGAAGCAAAATTATGCAACTTCATCCTTGACTTCACCAAATGATCAAATTACGCGCGTCACTGGTGATGACGCTTTAAACTCAAAGTCATATTCAGTCGATTGAAGAACCTATTGAGGTGAATCAAGTTTAGTGGTGAATCAAGTTTCCGAATACACTGCACCCCTATTTCCTAATATATAGCATATAGTAAATAAACTGAAAGTGAAATTACCAAAAATTTTGTACATCTACATGTATGAAATTGGATCGATACTCTGACTAGATTTTTTAGACAACAAAGTGAATTGCGGAATATTTCCACTCGAACAGTTGGTCACTCTAATTTTCTGGTCACGCCACATCTTAATGCAAAGAAGAGCTGACATTTTTTGTAGTCTCAAAAGTGGAGGACAATTTTTGAAACGCTCAAGTATTTAAACAAATATGATCGCTTCTTTTACTAATTTCACCACATCAAAGTCATTATTTTTCAAAAAGATTTCGCTTCATATAATATAATTTGATAGTAAAATGTTTCTTCTTCACCCAGCTAATGATAGAGTTTCCACTCTATTAATTCCCTACTCTATGATTCTATTAGGAAATTCTACTAGAATCACAGATGCGGATGCTGAGGTCTGAGGAAGTAGATGCGGATGCTGAGGTCTGTGGGAGTAGATGCGGATGGTGAAGTCTGTGGGAGGAGATGCGGATGCTGAGGTCTGAGGAAGTAGATGCGGATGTTGAAGTCTGCGGGAGTAGATGTGGATGTTGAAGTCTGTGGGACGAGATGCGGATGTTGATGCCTGCGGGAGTAGATGCGGATGTTGAAGTCTGCGGGAGTAGATGCGGATGTTGAAGTCTGCGGGAGTAGATGCGGATGCTGAGGTCTGTGGGAGTAGATGCGGATGTTGAAGTCTACGGGAGTAGATGCGGATGTTGAAGTCTGCGGGAGTAGATGCGGATGTTGAAGTCTGTGGGAGTAGATGAGTATGCTGAAGTCTGCGGGAGTAGATGCGGATGTTGAAGTCTGCGGGAGTAGATGCGGATGTTGAAGTCTGTGGGAGGAGATGCGGATGTTGAAGTCTGCGGGAGTAGATGCAGATGTTGAAGTCTGTGGGAGGAGATGCGGATGTTGAAGTCTGCGGGAGAAGATGCGGATGTTGAAGTCTGTGGGAGGAGATGTGGATGTTGATGCCTGCGGTAGTAGATGCGGATGTTGAAGTCTGCGGGAGTAGATGTGAATGTTGATGCCTGCGGTAGTAGATGCGGATGTTGAAGTCTGCGGGAGTAGATGAGGATGCTGAAGTCTGCGGGAGTAGATGCTGATGTTGAAGTCTGCGGGAGTAGATGCGGATGTTGAGGTCTGCGGGAGAAGATGCGGATGTTGAAGTCTGCGGGAGTAGATGCGGATGCTGAAGTCTGCGGGAGTAGATGTGGATGTTGATGCCTGCGGGAGTAGATGTGGATGTTGAAGTCGGTGGGAGGAGATGCGGATGTTGAAGTCGGCGGGAGTAGATGCGGATGTTGAAGTCTGCGGGAGTAGATGTGGATGTTGAAGTCTGCGGGAGTAGATGCGGATGTTGAAGTCTGCAGGAGGAGATGCGGATGCTGAAGTCTGCGGGAGTAGATGCGGATATTGAAGTCTGCGGAAGGAGATGCGGATGTTGAAGTCTGCAGGAGTAGATGCGGATGTTGAAGTCTGCGGTAGTAGATGCGGATGTTGAAGTCTGCAGGAGTAGATGTGGATGTTGATGCCTGCGGGAGTAGATGTGGATGTTGAAGTCTGTAGAAGTAGATGCGGATGTTGAAGTCTGCGGGAGTAGATGCGGATGTTGAAGTCTGCGGGAGTAGATGCGAATGTTGATGCCTGCGGGAGTAGATGTGGATGTTGAAGTTGCGGGAGTAGATGTGGATGTTGATGCCTGCGGGAGTAGATGCGGATGTTGATGCCTGCGGGAGTAGATGTGGATGTTGATGCCTGCGGGAGTAGATGCGGATGTTGAAGTCTGCGGGAGTAGATGCGGATGTTGATGCCTGCGGGAGTAGATGTGGATGTTGAAGTCTGCAGGAGTAGATGCGGATGTTGAAGTATGCGGTAGTAGATGCGGATGTTGAAGTCTGCCGTATTATATGCGGATGCTGAAGTCTGTGGGAGTAGATGCGGAAGTTGATGCCTGCGGGAGTAGATGTGGATGTTGCATTTTGCGGGAGTAGATGTGGATGTTGAAGTATGCGGTAGTAGATGCGGATGTTGAAGTCTGCGGGAGTAGATGTGGATGTTGAAGTCTGCGGGAGTAGATGTGGATGTTGAAGTCGGTGGGAGGAGATGCGGATGTTGAAGTCTGCGGGAGTAGATGCGGATGTTGAAGTCTGCGGGAGTAGATGCGGATGTTGAAGTCTGCGGGAGTAGTCACAGACGAAGCGTAGGTAGACACGTTTATCGCGCGTCACGTCGAGAACGACACGCACTGCACGGATGACTTCGACAAGTACTAGATCGAGTACGAACGCAGTCGCGGCGTCTTGCTCGTCTCTGCGAGTACGAGTCTCGGATGCAGAGATAGTGTAAGAGAGCTGTACAGACGATGATGTATAGAGTATGGCGAGTGAAGCCGCCTCGACGGCGTGAGACAATCAATGCGGACGTTAGACAGTGTCATCTGACGTGCTGGCTTGTATGTGAGCGAAATGTTAGAGAGATACATTTGACTCCACGAGTCGGAGTGGGATTAGTAGCACGCGACTCCGATGAGGGTAGACTCTGGCGTGGTGACGATCAACAAGCATTTATCCAGACAAGTTGGGTGCTCCGTCTCGGGCACTAGTAACAGATGCTGCGATCGTTCGACAGTCCCCCTGTCAGGACCCAGTAGCAATGCGACAACATTTCTGAAACTAGCGCTTCTTGGCGTTTCTAGTGTGATGCAGGATAGAGAGATATGGAGCGAGTGTCTGTAACGAGGCAAACAGTCAGGACTTGCGACGGATGACCAAAATGCTCTGCTGCGAGACACGTAAAATCGATGAGGTCTTATTTCTTATATGTTACAGCGGGCGGAGCGAGTATAGAAGAGGTGGCGTGCGATCACACAACCTCAGCGGAGCTAACGCGTTCGATGGCACGAGTTGCATAGCTGTGCTGGGATAGAATATGATGTGTAGATAGGTCTCATGAGGAGCGGCGGGGTATATCGCGATCTTGCGACAGACTGCACAAAGAGTCCATGAGGCGTCTGGTTCAAGAAGCAGATGCGGACTTGTAGAGAGACATGATACTTTATGTATAGAAAGGCTATAATCCTGAGAAGTGTGACGAGGTGAGTAGCATAGCGTGAGGAGCGATGCGCGGCTAAGGTTTGGATTTGGTGGGATTGGTTGAAGACACACACGTAGGGCTAGTTGACGCACTATAGGTCTATGGCATCAGAGCTGGTATATGTCTCAATGCGACCCCGCGCTGAAGTCTGCGAGCTAGCCTGCCGCGCACTCCAGTACATGCTCAGCGATCGTATCGTTTAGGAGTGTTAGGTCTAGTGACGAGGCGCGAGTGATCAGTGGCAGTAGTCAGCTATAGCCTGTCAGCGGGCAGTATAACTGACGAAGTGGTTGTTAGTACGATGCAATCTGACAGATCTGGCTAGCAGTTCATAGCGTCATGATTTTATGGCGTGCGTGTATGCTAGCGTGCATGCGTACAATTAACGCGGGATCAGATGACGGGAACAAGAGAGTTAGAGGTCGGCCTCAGCGGGAGCGTCAGTCAGGCTAGATCGGTGATGGCGGTGTTGATCATGTCTCGTGACTAGTTGGGCTGTGATCACATCTCGGGATAGTATTGGGTTTCTGACATGGCTTGCACTAAAGTTCTCAACGAGTCTCTGCGAGAGTTCTTCGCGAAGCTGTCCAGGAGTCTACTATACTGCTGGATGCTCGGATTTCACGATGTGCATGTATGGGTGTCTCAGAACAAGGACACTGGTTAGCAGAGGCGACGGGGTCTAGTTATTTCAGGGAGTAGGGTCGGTAGCTGTGGAGTATCTGGAGTTTTTGAGTGTAATAAGAGACGTTGAGAGTGTCTCGTATATCTTTGCTATATAGGGTGGTCTTCTGCTTTGTGTCGTGTTGGAGTTGTCTTCAAACGGACACAGATTGTGCACACTAGCTTCGAGTCGAGAGTGTGCACTTGCGAGTGATTGTGGTTGCACGTGATAGTATTAGGTTTTATGTGAGGATGCATATGATTGAGCGTTGTTGAGTGAGGGATGCGATGTGAGCACGTCATGTGATACGGTGCAAGCGTTTGTTACGTCTCAGCATAGAGAGGTAAGGGCATGTGAATGGAGGAGACACGTGACATGGAGGCAGAGACTATGAGCGTTTCATGGATAGTATAACTCACGCGACGAGATCTTGAGAAGTGAGTCTGAGAGCCGATAGGATATATCTCGAGAGTGAGATCGAGATATTATTGCGAGATTAGGCTCCTTATTTGATATAGAGCATAAGCGAGTATTTTTGACAAGATCTAATATGGAGACATAGAATGGTCGAACTGGCTGGAGTTTTCGTGAAGACAATCGTCATCAGCAGACACGATGATTGGTTCGTTTACGGAGCTAATATCAGTTAGATGCACGAGATGTTGTGACGTATTAGGTGATCTGAGACTAAGGAGTGTCGGATATTTATATTTTTACGTGCGTGGTTTGCTCTGAGTTCTGATGATATTGGCGAATTAGAGGTAAATATACTAGCTAGAGATGGGTCATAGAGTTGAGTCGATAGCGAGTTGATGTGAGTCGAACAAAATCTAGGCTTTGGAGAAGTACTAGTCGCATTTATAGTTACTTGGTAATTTTCGATGAGAGTGTTGGTTTTTATACTACGTTATCTGAGTACAATTTGAACTATCATAGTAGTATGTTAGTGTGTTAGCGTCATAGTGAACTCTGTCGAACTTTTATTCTGATAAGTGGATCTTTGAGAGACTGTCACTGACGCAAGTGAGAGTGTTAATCAAGGCTGGTGAGAGGAGAGAATGGGTCAGGGTTGGATGCTGGATCGGATGGTTGCGTGTATGGGTTCTATTCGTGGTTAGCAAGAGATGGGTTGCGGATGGGCGTGTTTGGGAGAGACATCGATAGTAGAGGAGATAATTGACTTGTGGGGACAGTTGGAGACTAGAGGAGACTGGTTTAGACATCACATGATAGATAGGTGGGATGCACACGCGACGCAGAATAAGATTGCGGTGACACAGGGGATGGTATAATGAGCAGAGTGTGTCATGGGACACAGAGATTAAGGATACAGTGGAACACTGGTGACATGTCATCTTCTGATTTACTTTGGGGTCTGTTAGGAGGTTTGTGGTAGGTTGATAGGGAGTAGGTGGATTTGAGCTATACCTTAGTGAGGACACATTATTTAAGGGGTGGTGGGTGCATGACATAATGTGAGGTGTGTGCGTTAGATAGTGTTGGATATGTGACTGGTGAGGCGTCTGGTGATCATGTTGTGACATGGACTGTCAGACAGTGAGGCAGTGGGTGTAGTTTTAGATGAGGTTTTTACGCGTATTAGGACACATGAGATGTGCGACATGATAAGTATTGCTTGGAGTGGTTTGACATTCAGTGGCAAACAGGCATGGAGTAGTGACAGAGGAGAGAGACACAGATCATACGGACAGTGGGTTACAAGATGGCAGTTATGCGATATGGGACTAGAGAGAGACGTCTGGTGTGTTCTGTTGGGGGACAAGAGATTTGAGTTAGACATGTGACACGTGTGCATTGTTGTTACAGTGATGGGTTGCAGCATTGATATTATGGGTGAGACGACATCAGGTAGATCAGATACATATACTACTGTAGTTAATGGAGAGGAGATTTGCTAGGGGGGTGATTTGACTTGATAGAGTGGTGAGGGAATATGGACTAGACTATAGACGATCAGAGTGATAGTGTTATTGACATGTTCATTAGGATAGGTGGTTGATGCACTAGGTGGGTATGAGCGGACTACTCTGATTGAGGGGGAATAGAGTTTATTTGAGTATTGTGGTGGGTATGGACATCTTACTATTAAGGTTGACTTTGTGACACTGTATTGACGAGTAGATCGTAGTGTCTTGTTATTGAGGCGCATTGTGATAGTGACATGAGATTATCGGAGGTGGGTGACGTATGGACTCTCTGATATACGGGTATGTGATGGAATGTGGATGGTTAATTGTTGTTGGAATGAGGATACTGGTGATTACTCTTCTGGATGTGATGATAGAGTTGCGGAGATGGTGGCACAGACACAAATACAGAGATAGGGAGGGATTGCGTGGGATAGAGTTTGGGAGACTGGACTATATGTGTTCTTTGAGACACGGAGATTGGATTGAGAGTCTTTTGAGGGCATACACTAGTGTGTCACAGCGTGTGGTGGTGAGGCGGAGTATGAGGAAGGGATGCGTAGGAGGGTGAGGGTCTTGTGGGAGAGGGTGGAGAAGGAGAGATGTTTGATGTGGGTTATAGAGGGGGATGTGTCATGAGAGTGAATGTGTACTAGCGGAGGCACTAGAGAGTCAAGTTGTATTAGTGAGAGGGGATTTAGTATGTGGATGATAAGATGAGTTAGTATAATTTGTGATTCTGTGTATCTATAGTCTTAGAGGTGGGGGAGGTATGGGACAGTGTCTGAGAAGGATCTATATGTGTGAGAGCGCGGTATGATAGTGGTTTTAGGTCAGAGGATAGAGTACAGAGTGATGTTAGACTAGGCTTTGTACATGTAGTGGGCGGCAGTGTGGGTTATAGAGGAGATGAGACTGGTAGGACATTTGTGGGGGTGTACGTGTACGTAATATGTAGAGTTACATACAGATGCATTTGAGGTGGTAGTCGCGGGGACTAAGGGGAATATACATACAGAGGGTTGTGTGGGGAGGACAGGGTTGGGGGTGTAGGGAGAGCGGTTGTGGTGGGGATTGGTGGAAGAGTGGAGTATGTGGGATTGAGGTAGGGTGAGTTGGGGATTGTGGAGAGTGTGGTAGGTGTGCATTGACAGAGAGGATGACTGCAAGATGGCTGCGAGGCATTAGAGAGGGAGTGTGGGAGGTGATGTGTGGGATGGTTAATGAGGCTGAGTGCAGTGTAGAGAGAGAGGTTTGGGAAACTGTGGGTTGCATATGGTGGTGTAGTGAGGGGGGAATTCGTGATAGATAGGACGAGAGGACAGTCTGTTACATGCGGGAGTTCAGGGGACATAGTAGTGGAGATGGTGTAGAGTTGGGATGATTGCACACTCTTAGTCGGGCGAGAGCAGATGAGTGTGGTGTGGTGGAGAGATTGGGATGTTAATTCTTATCTGCATTTGAGGTAGAGAGTGGACATATAGTGTAGTGGTGATAAGTGTATGGATTGAGACACAGGATTAGGAGAGCGTGGAGACATGAAGGCACAACAGTCTACAGCACACTTGCTATTTACTTAAACTCATGGGGAGAGTTGGAGTCGAATCTGGTGTGTGAGCAGACTGGAACTCGGTCGAGGGAATCTTGCCATGTCAGGGTTTGGTTTCGGCTTTGTAGTAGGGAGTGTGCAGGCAAAGTGGAGTCTGTAAGATGTGGAGTGCGTAAGTAAGCAGAGACACGATATTGATCTTACTCGAGTCGAGAGTGATGTTGACATGTGGCAGGAGAGGTGGTGTGTGGGATGTAATGGGTTCAGTAGGGGAGGATAGTGAGAGGTTTTTCTGGGGTAGCAGTTTAGATAGTAGTGACGAGGAGATAATGGTGATATGGGAGCGAGAGAGTGTGAACGATCATGTAGTGGGGGACTTGGTGGTATTGTATGGTGGAGGAGTACTTGTTTTAGTGGTGCGTTGGTGGCTAAGTCGTAGGGTGTGTAGAGCTGATAAGGTAATAGAGGCAGTGTAGGTAAGATAGTGAGGGACAGTGGATACATGCGTGGATGCTCACGTTGTAGTCTCTTAGATATCTCTATTTTAGGGTGTCGTATTTGGACTGGCGGTCTCTTTGAGGTTTTCTGGGCGATTGCTTGCAGGGAGGAGATATTTGTGAGTGCGTCTGTTGGCTTGAAGGACGAATAGACTGACACGGATGAGATAGTGTTGAGTCTGTGTGACACATGTGTGGGATTGGGACAGTAGGTTCTATTGTGGGAGGGGGTGAGTACATCTTGTAGGGTGGAGTTGAGGTGAGAGGGGGGGAGGTATGTGTGGGAGTGAGGTAGTGTGAGGGTGGGACAGTGTCTGGTTCGGACTGTCTTTAGGAAATGGTTGATCATTACAATGATGGCCAGTGGTTTTGTTTAATTGTTTTTATAGATTATGGATGTATTGGTGGTTTAAGATTATTGGTTAGGGAGGTATTGGATTTGGGTGGCGGACATATTATGGGAATGGTGTATGCGAGCGGACATAACTGCAGGTTCGCGAGTGGCTCTGATGTGGGCTGAGGCTAGTACATGTAATGTTTAGGATAGGTGGTGTAGGTGGATTTGATATCTATGGAGGCCTACATGTAGGTAGAACTGTAACATAGACCATGCAGTAGAGTACAGGGATCGTATGTGGACGGTCTGTTTCTTGTGATCTCATGATAGAAGTGATCACGTTGGGATACTAATGAATATGTAGGTGGTGAGGGGGGCGAGTTGGGCTCTGTTTTTTTCACTCACACAAGTATTTTGTGGGGCGGGCACACAGCGGGTGACACACTAAGCAAACACTTTCTGAGAGACTGTACGTATCAGCGACTGTGAGAAGACTGGCACGTAGAGACGGAGAGGTAGTTTACAGTAGAGCAGATCATACGTTTCTCGTAGGTGGAATTATTG
>CAJQUW010001344.1:65000-128502 GCA_907163375.1 Prostheceraeus crozeri
CCCCCCCCCCCCCCCCCCCCCCCCCCCCCCCCCCCCCCCCCCCCCCCCCCCCCCCCCCCCCCCCCCCCCCCCCCCCCCCCCCCCCCCCCCCCCCCCCCCCCCCCCCCCCCCCCCCCCCCCCCCCCCCCCCCCCCCCCCCCCCCCCCCCCCCCCCCCCCCCCCCCCCCCCCCCCCCCCCCCCCCCCCCCCCCCCCCCCCCCCCCCCCCCCCCCCCCCCCCCCCCCCCCCCCCCCCCCCCCCCCCCCCCCCCCCCCCCCCCCCCCCCCCCCCCCCCCCCCCCCCCCCCCCCCCCCCCCCCCCCCCCCCCCCCCCCCCCCCCCCCCCCCCCCCCCCCCCCCCCCCCCCCCCCCCCCCCCCCCCCCCCCCCCCCCCCCCCCCCCCCCCCCCCCCCCCCCCCCCCCCCCCCCCCCCCCCCCCCCCCCCCCCCCCCCCCCCCCCCCCCCCCCCCCCCCCCCCCCCCCCCCCCCCCCCCCCCCCCCCCCCCCCCCCCCCCCCCCCCCCCCCCCCCCCCCCCCCCCCCCCCCCCCCCCCCCCCCCCCCCCCCCCCCCCCCCCCCCCCCCCCCCCCCCCCCCCCCCCCCCCCCCCCCCCCCCCCCCCCCCCCCCCCCCCCCCCCCCCCCCCCCCCCCCCCCCCCCCCCCCCCCCCCCCCCCCCCCCCCCCCCCCCCCCCCCCCCCCCCCCCCCCCCCCCCCCCCCCCCCCCCCCCCCCCCCCCCCCCCCCCCCCCCCCCCCCCCCCCCCCCCCCCCCCCCCCCCCCCCCCCCCCCCCCCCCCCCCCCCCCCCCCCCCCCCCCCCCCCCCCCCCCCCCCCCCCCCCCCCCCCCCCCCCCCCCCCCCCCCCCCCCCCCCCCCCCCCCCCCCCCCCCCCCCCCCCCCCCCCCCCCCCCCCCCCCCCCCCCCCCCCCCCCCCCCCCCCCCCCCCCCCCCCCCCCCCCCCCCCCCCCCCCCCCCCCCCCCCCCCCCCCCCCCCCCCCCCCCCCCCCCCCCCCCCCCCCCCCCCCCCCCCCCCCCCCCCCCCCCCCCCCCCCCCCCCCCCCCCCCCCCCCCCCCCCCCCCCCCCCCCCCCCCCCCCCCCCCCCCCCCCCCCCCCCCCCCCCCCCCCCCCCCCCCCCCCCCCCCCCCCCCCCCCCCCCCCCCCCCCCCCCCCCCCCCCCCCCCCCCCCCCCCCCCCCCCCCCCCCCCCCCCCCCCCCCCCCCCCCCCCCCCCCCCCCCCCCCCCCCCCCCCCCCCCCCCCCCCCCCCCCCCCCCCCCCCCCCCCCCCCCCCCCCCCCCCCCCCCCCCCCCCCCCCCCCCCCCCCCCCCCCCCCCCCCCCCCCCCCCCCCCCCCCCCCCCCCCCCCCCCCCCCCCCCCCCCCCCCCCCCCCCCCCCCCCCCCCCCCCCCCCCCCCCCCCCCCCCCCCCCCCCCCCCCCCCCCCCCCCCCCCCCCCCCCCCCCCCCCCCCCCCCCCCCCCCCCCCCCCCCCCCCCCCCCCCCCCCCCCCCCCCCCCCCCCCCCCCCCCCCCCCCCCCCCCCCCCCCCCCCCCCCCCCCCCCCCCCCCCCCCCCCCCCCCCCCCCCCCCCCCCCCCCCCCCCCCCCCCCCCCCCCCCCCCCCCCCCCCCCCCCCCCCCCCCCCCCCCCCCCCCCCCCCCCCCCCCCCCCCCCCCCCCCCCCCCCCCCCCCCCCCCCCCCCCCCCCCCCCCCCCCCCCCCCCCCCCCCCCCCCCCCCCCCCCCCCCCCCCCCCCCCCCCCCCCCCCCTCCCCCCCCCCCCCCCCCCCCCCCCCCCCCCCCCCCCCCCCCCCCCCCCCCCCCCCCCCCCCCCCCCCCCCCCTCACCCCCCCCCCCCCCCCCCCCCCCCCCCCCCCCTCCCCACCCCGCTTTATACCCATTGCCTAAACAACGTCCTGTCTCCACCCACACCCAACCTGACTTGTCCACAGCACACCTACCCCAATCCCGATAAGCTACGCGAATCGAGGGGTATATAAACCACTGCCTCTCATTTCATTTCATTTCAATCATGCAGACGCCGAACAGTCAAGTCAGCTCTCCTCGCGGACCGCAGTTAAGGCCGCGAAATTTATTTAATGAATTTGCTAGAATAGAGGAGCAAGACAGAGTTTTTAATAATCTTGCTCGGATTGGCAATCCGATGACAGCAACTGCTGTCAATCCAACGGAATGGCGCTACATTCCACTCTATACTCACATGCCAGTTAGTGTGGAAGTCGACAGTGCTACCAAAGAGAGAGTCTTTGACTCTCTCAGCAGAATTGGTAGGCTGTAGGATGACGACTCCCGAGAACGAACCATCGGGTCTCTTAAGGGCCACCATGGGGCAAGACATGATAGAACCTCCTCGCGGTTTGCCCTGGGCAGTCTTCGGACTGGCGAATACTATCATTAAGTTGAATCTGCTATCAGTCAACTTGAACATTATGCAGTCGATTGCTATCCCTGAAGCATTCTGATTCGCTGTTGAGCAATTCATTGTTGAAAACCCTATATAAGCCAGAAGATTGTAGCGCGTCTCATTCAATTTGAAGTCACGATGGAAGCGACATCTGCCGACAATATTCCCGTCTTCACTGATGAAGACAACGGTATTCCCGAGTTCGTCATCCTCGACGATGGGATGAGGATGAGAAGAAGGGGAAGATCAAGAGGATCGTTTGGACGGATGAGGTGTGGACTCCAAATACCACTCGCATCCGAAAGGTGCCAGATGCACCACCACGGCTTAGGCGGTATAGGGTATACGAGAACCTAAGCGTCATACCCATTGACTATTCCAGTCAATAGTCAAATTCACGTCCCCGAGAACGAACCATCGGCTCTCTTAAGGGCCACCATGGGGCAAGACATGATAGAACCTCCTCGCGGTTTGCCCTGGGCAGTCTTCGGACTGGCGAATACTATCATTAAGTTGAATCTGCTATCAGTCAACTTGAACGTTGCAAATGAAGTTCGGTGTAATACTTCCTTTCGACGGGCGTTCCTGTAAAGGGCGGCGGTGAAACCCGTAGCTATGTATACCGCAAGGGACATTCGGCAATGGTCAATCTTGTTAAACCTCTCTGCGTCATGTTTGCAAGTGATTGCCTCTGTCTCAACGTAGCATGCATTCGCGTCAGGGCGACATTTAGCCAACTGTCGAAGGTTGCCTAAAACTTTCCATTGCATACGTTATGAGAACCATGAGTTCTACCTGTCTCTATCAATGAGACGAATTGATGAATGGAATGAAATGGGAGGACACTCACGCGCCACACGCAACATAACACACTTCTCTCTTCCGTAGTCTAACAAGCTCTTTACACATGGATCGCAGTCGATTGCTATCCCTGTATCAGAAGTGTAAGCTATCTTAATTTATTTGACACTATTTTATCTACCATCATCGTCCATATGAAATGTTTTTAGATTTACAAGTTAGACTAAGCGTGCTACTATTTCCAAATGAAAAAGTATACATGGTTAAATCATCCACTTAAGCCCATCCGTAGTCTAACAAGCTCTTTACACATGGATCGCAGTCGATTGCTATCCCTGTATCAGAAGTGTAAGCTATCTTAATTTATTTGACACTATTTTATCTATCATCATCGTCCATATGAAATGTTTTTAGATTTACAAGTTAGACTAAGCGTGCTACTATTTCCAAATGAAAAAGTATACATGGTTAAATCATCCACTTAAGCCCATCCGTAGTCTAACAAGCTCTTTACACATGGATCGCAGTCGATTGCTATCCCTGTATCAGAAGTGTAAGCTATCTTAATTTATTTGACACTATTTCATCTACCATCATCGTCCATATGAAATGTTATAAGATTTACAAGTTAAACTAAGCGTGCTACTATTTCCAAATGAAAAGTATACATGGTTAAATTATTCACTAAAACCCCATTCAAGTAAGTCAGTATGAAAGCAAAGATAATACGAAATAAACATTTATTATGGCATGTATTTCAAAAGGTCTTCATCGTCAATATCGTCCCAGAGTCTGGCTTCACATAGATTACAAAAACAGTTGAGCTGCTTTAAACGTTCTTCTGCAGCGTCCCTCACTTTCTCAATGTACGCCCACTCCGCCACGGTTCGCGGTTGGGAGTTAGGGGTGTACCACTCCCATATTTGATGCAAGTGCGACTTGCTGGTCATCTCCATCACCCCTTCGGCATCATATTGTAAATATTTCCACCGTATGCCTGTTAGGTCGGGCAACTCCTCTTCATCGTCCTCCGATAACTTGAAATACTTCTATATGAAAAGACATTCACGTATTGGAAATCGCATCTGGCTGCGCGTCAACAATCGGCGAATTCAACTCTATCATTCCCAACTTCATACTAACTTCACATTTCATCAAGGTAGTTGGGAAAAGTATAAAAGGAAGGTACATCGCTCAATTTACTCATTCTTTCATCATGAAGCGCCATCGCTACACCATCGTCAACATTCTCCGTCGCTTCAGACTCTACACCAAAATCGATCTCACAACATTACGCCAACAGCTTCCAAACAGCAAGTATTACCCGGGCCGTCCTCAAATGTTAGTGGTGAAGATGAACAATTCACGGAATCTTCAACTCTTCCCAAATGGGACTGTACAGATTCTCGGCGCCCTTTCTCATTCATCGGCGCAGTCAATGCGCTTAGAGCTACAGAGACTACTACGTCGGATATGGAAGAGGGAGAGGTGTGTGATGTCGAATCTGACTGTGGACAATATGGTGATCTCTACTCAATTGAGTGACAGTCTATCATTTTTGAAGATTCGTACCAGCAGTTACAGTTTGTGTTATGAACCCGAACTTTTTCCTGCAGCTCTCATTAGTTGTTGGTTGCCTGTGCATGTGGCAATCTTTCATAATAGTAAAGTGATCATTACTGGACTAAAATCTCATGAACAAGCAAATATGATCCTAGACTATCTCATTGAGTATGTACGTACCCAGCGGATTGTAAAATAAAAAACAATTTTTCCAACATGATGTTTTTATTTCAAATCATGATAGAACTTACAAATCATTTTTTCATTAGAGGATGGATTACATGAAAAGTTTTGAATAACAGATGCAAATCGAGATACATGTAAACGTTTTAAGATGAAGTACAGTACAAAAGCACCACACGTTGATGAAAGTGGATGTTGTAGTATGCGTTCATTTCGCTGATATTGACGCGTATGTTTTCTCAACCACTGCTGTGTTGGTATATTTGGAGGTTGAGCAAGAGAGTCAAATAGTTCACCACGTCGGTCTTCTCCAATAAAGATCGCTTTCCAATGCTCACCGCCTAAATTCTGTGAATGAGTGTTTAGCACAATAAAGATGGGATAGTGATTTACTGCAGGTGGTAAGGTATCGAGTGAATAGACATTATCGAAAGCTTTCAACGTCGCTTCGTCTGCATTACGCTGCACTTTAGTCTTAATATCGTCAGCAGTCAACCAACTCATTAACGATTATACTGAAGAATCACGTCACGATACTTTGTAATTTCAATATTTGAATCGAAGACTGCATAAATTAATACATTGATCGTCTCAGGTAGTGTTCTTTTGAACGTCAAATCCAAACGAATATTATGAGGCACGTTCGCTTGACGATAGGGTGCACTAATATCGCTGTCAGCAGTCAAATCAAATGCATAAATAGTATATCCACTCTTAAACTCTTTCATAGTCAGTCCGTTGGTATCATCCGTATTGTAAAAGCCAAAGACATCCATAAAATCAACATAACTGCGCATAAATTGATCCGAAGCAAAATCTGGTTTGTAGGGTGGACCAGGATGACTCACACCATTAACACGTAAAGCAATTTCACTTAACTGATTGTGTTTAAAATTGAAAGGATTCTTCTTTATATTACCATTAAATGCATCATTTTCAACCATTGCCACCATGAGGAGCTTCGGTGCTTCCGATGGAAAGAGGCCATCTTTCATGAAACTCTTTTGATCTTTCGGAATTGTAAAGGTGAGAAGCTTTGTATGCTGAACGGGGTAAATGGCATTTTGGCGGTTAAGACCTTCAGCATGCCCTCTAATGACACTTGGATTCGGTACTACTCGACGAATGTAAAGTGCAATATCTTCCACATGAATTCTAAAATTGTCAACTTTAGCAAATGCATTCAGCGCAAATTCAGGCTTATTCAATGTCAGCTTGAGTCGCATGCTGGTATTACAGAGTAAAAACTTTGACTGTCTAAAGAAGTCTAAATTCAGCGGACCATATAGCTGACATACTCTACTATCTTTAATCATAGCAGATCGCTTTACAAAGCCACTGTTTGTTTCAACATCAAATTTTCCTGCTTCATCTCTGTACCATCCCATGGCTTCCATATGACTTTTTTGTGCTGCTGGATGAAACTGTGATACATGATTGAAATATGATTTATAGGGATAATCGCTTTGACCACCTTCCACCTGCTGCTCTCCAATCGTTAGAGAAACATCGCGAAGTAATGTAGTCAATGGTAAATTGTTCAGTCCAACTTTATGTGCATCGTCAATAGCAGTTCCATCTGCTTGCTGAATTCTAAACCTCAAATCAAGCATCGCATAACTCAAATCTATGTAGTCATCACTACCACCAGGAATAACAAATTCAATGGGGCCAGCATTCTCAGCTGTTCGAGGATGATAATCTACAATACTTGAACTAAGAATATCTGTCTGTATGGCTTGTTGATCGAACAAACAAAAACCGGAAGTTTTACACTCCATGATTAGAAGTTATAGCAGCGTCGTCGTTTAGCGCCTGATGAATGATTAGAGCCTCTGCGACGTTTGCGTGAATGCCTTTTGACTGAAGATCGCACCTTACCAGCTCCGCGATGTTTCCTCCTTCCTTTTCTCATTCGTTTAGGTGATTTCTTTCCTTGAGTAACACCAGCAATGGTCTGCTTCAATGTTTTTAAACCGCGTTCCTTCCCACGATTCAACAAACTGCTCTTAAAACTTCTACCTCTGGAAAGATCACTAGCAACATCACCAGCAAAGCCAACGGCATTACTTAAAACATTTCGTTTTAAAGATCTACCGACATTGGATATGAGAGGTGCTACAACAGATTTCAGTGCACCAAGTATGCTACCTACACGTTGGCGGCGAGCACCGATGTAAATTTGTCCTCCACCACTTACGTAGGAGGGTCGTGAATAAAATGAGGCAGTTGGATTCATAGCTCAAACCCTAAACATTGTTAGTTACAACTTTGCATGAATCACTGTCGATCACTTAGATGAAAGATGTCGGCACGACGCATCCAAGAGTTCATACTTGAAGGATAACCAGTCCATTTAACAAGACACCATTCTTCACCTTGCCGTTTTTTACATCGAATGATTTTCTCTACCAAATATGTTTCACTTTCAGTGACTACCTCAATCTCATCGCGGTAAAAGCTACCCTCAATTTCTTCATTATCGTAATCTTTCAACTTGTAGGTGGTCGGAGAGTCTTTTTGATTAATCCTTGATACTGTAAATACCTCCTCTGTCCAATTCGGGAGGTACCCTTTAGCAAAAACACTTTTCACTTTTGAGATACGAACTTTATCGCCAATTTTCACATCACTTTTCACATGAGTGCGTTTACGTTGGAATGATTCGCGCACTTTATCTACATTGTCAGCATTTACATCTACTGGTCTGAGTCCAATAGAACGATGGATAGAGTGATTGTAGGCATGGAGTGTATCTTGTAGAACCTTTGTCCAATTTTGTGTCAAGTTGGCAGTAAAATGTCGCCACAAACGATTTTTTAATGTGCGATTAAAACGTTCAACGAGTGCAGCTTTATAAGCGCTCTTTACACTAAACAACTCAATGTTATGCCTCTCAAATAATCTTGTCACATGCTGATTTTCAAACTCTTTTCCTTGATCACTCTGAATTCTTTTTGGAATGCGACCTTCTCGAAAAATTGTTTGGAATGCTTTTGCTACTCCTTTCCCTTCTTTAGTTTTTAAAGGTTGAGCCCACGCATAACGCGAGAAAATATCAATGACGGTTAAAATAAAATTATTGCCCGAGTTATGTTTTGAAATGGAGGCAACATCGCACAAATCTGCTTGCCACTGTTCATCGATGTCATGAACAATATAATGGCGGGTGCGGTACTTCTTTTTCGCTTGTTTGTGGAGTGTATAGGTAGCCTGACCCTTTAACCATCGTTTCACTTGTGATTGTGGAAGACCACTCGCTTTTGATAATTTCTTGATAGATGCAAATCCTGCCGGATGTTTTACATCATAGTAGATTGACTTCAAACGTTCAGTCGATGACGGCTGACTCTTTTTCCTCCTTCTCATCTTTTTGTTTTCTTCCCTTTCTACATTTACAACAACTGCAGCATTTAGCTTTAGCGGTTTTGCGATCGTGTTCACATTGCTTAGGGGTTTCATTATGAGAGCTGGCGCAGCAAGTGCAAGTGACAACGACATTCACCTCTGGCGGCTCATTACATGGCAAGCAACACATCTGCTTCATATTAATAGTCTGAGAACATGTATTTCCTGGGAGGAGCTGTTTTACGTTTTCCTTTTACCAGTTTTAGTGGCGATACAGATCTACGTCGAGTTCTTCCCCTTGTTTGCTTAGTGAGTGTGGGAGGGGATGTAGCAGGTGACGTCTTAAACCAATTTGTTGGCATTTTCATCGCCTGAAGCATTGGAGTAGTAGCCACTGTTGAATCAAGTTCTTTCAATGTCTCATTATTTAAAGCAAATTTTGGCACATTATGCTTTTTCAATAGTTTAAGAAAGTATGACCAACCAGGTGGAACATAGCCCTGACGGCGCTTTCTACGTGTCGCATACTGAATCAAGTCTTCATAACGTGAAGCATCAATCACTTTATTTTCATCTGTAATGATTTCTCCTCTATCATTTACATTGAGATGGGGTTCAATACTGTTGAAAAGAGATATGGCATGTGCGCGAGATGCTAAAGGTGTAGCAGTCGATACAGAGTCACGCATCTTATTCTTCAAGTTTTTCAATTGCTCAACAGTTTCCGATTGTAATAATACAGCACGATGTGGATCTTTGATGTGAACATTTTGCTGATAATCTATTTCTTTCCTATACATTTGATTTGCAAGAGGTTGCTTTACTTAATGCATGGCAGTCAATTGTACATATTCATCCTGAGGAATAACAATCATGCGAGAATAAGAACTCATAGTTTGTAGATAATCATGGGAGTTTTCAAAATATCACTTCGAAATCTAAATTCTTCCGGACACTCTTGCGTAAAGTCAATGAATAAGTAACCGTATGGTTTTTCAGTAGCTGCTTGAAAAATTTCAATTAAGGCTTTTGATCCTCTGGGTGCAACTTGTCGCGCTAAAATTTCAAATTGACTTTTATCTCGCGGATTCTTGAAAATAGCATAATAGTGTGTATTCAGGTTTCGTGTACGAGCTTCTTTTCCATCAGGAAACAAATTTTGTGTAATATAGATGATAAAACACCTTTTATGGTGTGCTGCGCGAGTGAACATATCTGTAACATCTTTTGAATTCTTACTTTCTTTTAATAAATCATCCAATACAACAACATCATTAGACTGAAGTTTATCCACTGGAATAATTCCTTCATGTCGAATAAAGTTGCGACTTTGCAATTCCTGAAACAGCGACGGTTGATAAATACCATAACACCAAATCACTCGATTGATAGGTTCCTTAAACAACTCCCTTCTTTTATCCAATAAATTCAGCGTGAAAACAGTTTTACCTGCATGAGATGGACCTGATACAGTCAGAACTTTATCACATTGAAGTCTGAAATCCATTTTATTACTTTGAGACTCAACATTTGCATAATTAACGCTTAGAGCCAAAGATATTTCCCAATAGGTTGCCCACGGCAGGAGCTATCATTGGAAGTATTGCTGAAAGGAAACCGCCCTTTTGTGTTAGAGTTTTCCTCTTTCTTTGAAGGGCGACTTTAGGATTGGAGATGAAACGCAATTTCGTAGCATATCGCTTAAGTAACTTTCGTTGTTTTGGCGCTAATTTCTTCATCCTCAACTTCCTCACATGAGAAATAATTTCACAAATGAATTTATCGTTAGCATGTCGTATAGCATTGTATCGCTGATTTGCTTTCATTCGTCGGAGAGCTTGAATGGCTGAAGAAAACTTTTGACTTTTACGTTTCGTCATTTTACGTTTCGCCATTTTCCGTGTTAGTCTTTGCTAAAACCTATCTTTACCACATTTGCATAGGTACTAACTATTGCGACATAAGTGACACTCGAAATGAGCAATGTCACAGTGGTTACATTGGCAAAGTTGAATGCAATTACGTATGAAACAGCGTTGACAAAAAGCATGCTTACATCTCTTGAAGATGCGCTTTTCATTTCCATCCTTTCGCTTACATACATCGCAACACATAGTTTCACCGTTACTGATGTCTATAGCAAGTCTTTTTGAAGATATGAATTTGCTAGCCTTTTCTAAATAATAGACGCATGTACAGAAGGAATATACTTCGAGAGTGAGCAGACATAGCTCGAAAACCAGTTGTGCTACAATCAAGTACCACTGCATTTTCAATTTTTCTTTATGGAAAGTTGAATGTGAATATCTGAAATCGCTTCAATCACTAGACTGCTACCATGATGGTTAAATGCGTTAAGACGTTCAGCAATTTTTATCATATGTCTTTTAAAAAATTCTTGGGGGTGATCTACCACTTCCATTGAATAAGAAGCAAAATGGAAAGAGCGACTTTCCACCTCTTCCTTTCCAAAATGACTAAATTTAATTTTCGCAACTAATCGCGCCATGATAATGCTATCAGAGAATGTATTCATTAACTCTAGAAATAGAGTGCTAGCATCATCGACCACTGCTTCGATGTCGGTCTCATCTTTATGAAATTTTATCACATAATCTTGAACAGCTCCTTTTAAACTTTGCCTATGAAAACGTAATGTTCCGCAGTCGTTTGAGAAAGACATGATCGCCCTTTATCTAACCCATCCATTGCATGAAAACAACAACTCTTCTCATAGTAACATTTATTGAATAATGGTAACAAGCATGCATTATAAATCAATGGTTTGAAAGAGATAAAATAGATACAGCTGGTAACTATCATACAGCGAGCAATGATAACCATACAGGACTTTGGCAGTGTTGAGGTAAGGAGGAAAGAAGCATTGGTTATGAACGTAGCTACTACAACGAACAGACAAAATAGGAACACACAAATCCTTAAAACGTTTTGTGACTTCATGATAATGTTGATTCACTCTACTATCCCAAGGTGGGAGCAAAATATCATCAATGATTAGATTGGGAAATACTTTCCTCTCCTTACCAGGATTATTACAAAAGATGCGTATAACATTGAAAGCAGCTAACCATCGTTTAAAGTCAATAAGAAGAGCACTCTCACAAGAAAAGCCATAGTCTTGCAAATATTTCAGATTAAGTCCATGAATGTGTTTTCTCGCCCATTGATCAACATTGGGATCGCAGTTGGCATGTTGATGATAGACACTAACAATCTGATATGTCCAATTGTTCATAGCAATAGCACTGAGCTCCTGTACAGGTTCACCCTCACAATCCATAAAAATGATGATAGAAGCCTAAAACGGAAATTTACACATCTAAGGAAACGTTCTATAACATATTACAAAATGAAGAATTACATCGATGCTTTTCACGACAAAATACACAAATGATATGATGGCAACGAAGAAGTAAAATGTATCTAATAAGACCACGTCTACGACACTCAAAGCACATAAGCGAATTGTCATAGGGTAGAGTTAGGAAAGGACTAGCAATTCTCCTTCTTTGATTTACGTTTTGATGTAGCATTCTTCTCCGACTTGCGCTTCGTACCACTGCTGTTAAGGATTTGATCAATTATGTCGTCCACGTTGGGTGGTTTCGGAATATATAGGATGGATTCCATATGCATGGAGAGAGAGGCTATTTTATTATCCTTGTGTCGACCATAATATAGCCCATTCACTTTGAAAAGGATATCCCAAGTACCTTCTCCGAGCTCATCACATCTGATGGGTATTGAATGATCTCCCTCCTTCTTATAGTAAGTACACCAATGTGATACCGGTAGGCAAATGTGATTACCATCCCAAATCTTTCTATAGGGAGTATCCTTGTCATCTCTAGCCTTCCACTCTTGAGCAAGAGGAGTAGGAATGTCCATATTTAATGTCACGTACTCCTCAATAATATCAAGTTGGTGGCGAATGTACGGACTCACGGGGATCAGTATGTAGTCCCCATACTGATTGTGCATTATCTTGACATCCGTGGAAGGGAGCATTCCCGTTTGGAGTACTACGCTATGATCATCATAACGCAAGGCTTGTTTAAATTTACGCTGTAGCGGTGTAGGATTATGTACCTTGGATGTTTCTTCCACTGGCCTCAGTTGTAGATGATCTGACCGTAGCGAACCTTGTAACGTTTGACCGCCATTTTGTCCTACTAGTGCAGCAGATGGAGTAGATGCCTGAAAATGAAAAAAGATTGTATTAAGTTTACGTTCAAGGGAGGAGAGGGAGGGAAGCAGCGACTTAACATTTTAGTTGGATAATAGAACAGGGAACTAGAGAGAGAAAATGTGCGTCCGTCACTCGTGTGATTCAACGATGGAATGATTCTCACTGTGGAAGGCTCGCTATTTATAAAGAAATGCTTGATTCTCATTGGATGATGATCCTCATTGGACAATAACATCAAGTTGATTCCAAATCTGGCATCCGTTTACCAATCCGATAGTTCGTTTTGAAGCTACAGCCCAAAACGTCCCAAATTCTAACTCTGTCGTTTTTCACCAATGTCCCAAAATCTTAAATGGCGTCTCACATGTAAACGAAGGCAGATACGAACAAGCCGATTCTTTCACTGAATTTGTCTCACTCTTAGCTTTCAAACGAGCTATCGCACGACAAAATCCGTCCACTGGAAGCAAGCCGTCCAGGGGGGGGGGACGTCAGCCGAAAATTTTTTCTCTCCGATTTCGCTGGAAACATCCCTCCTAACCCAAAATTTCACGTAGATTCCGAATCTGGCCTCCGTTTTCTCATCCGATGCTTCGTTTGGACGCTACACACCAAAAACATCACACACTATAGCCTCAAGACTAATCCTGGCGGTCGCCCACGTCAACCTAGACGGTCGCCCACGTCAACCAGGCGGTCGGACCAACTCACCCGAGTCTCACACTCTGTCGTTGCAGAGGGGGGGGGGACGTCAGCGAACATGTTGTGAACGTGGACCCACCCGGCCGGCACACCACGACAGACCACAACCTCTGTCGTTCCAGAGGGGGGGGGACTCAGACACGAAGCACCACGGCGGCCGACCACGACACTCTGCCGTGCCAGAGGGGGGGGGGACGCAGCGATGGCCGCCATCTTGCGCGGTCCAGAAGTGGAGTTTTGCTTACTACTGACATACTTTCTATGTCATCATGAAACGTAGAGATATCATTCATATGATATCTACATATATAGTAAAGTTGTTGAACAGTTTTATGTCAGTAAATGTGGTTAACATTTTGAAATGTCTACATAGCGACAAGTATAAAAGCTTTTTGTGTTTGAAAGCAGGCTCATTGGCTGCTTATTGCGGCTAGCCTGGTAGAGCATTGTATACTTGAAATTGATTGAATACAGGAGTATGTAGAATCGACGCATTTTGTAACAGAGCCAGATAGCGCAAAGGATGTGTTACATATGCCTCTGATGAATGCAAGAGACGACGAGCAGAAAACTCAAGCTTTCTTGCGATCGGTGGAAGCTTGTCACATGATCATCTTGAGCCTTAACTACCTTAACAGATAACCTAAGGACGCAATGCAGTTGATCAATACATGGCGAAGACGCGATTGAACCGCGTCTTGTGCTAGCCCTCTGCATTGTTGGGCCGAGCGCGCTCCCCAGTACCCGAAACTGACTAGCTGGTATGAACCACCTTCTCTACCTTTACTACAAGTAAGCGCACATTTTCAGAAGCGAGGTTGTCATCCACATGGGAAGGTTTCTTTTACAGGTTTACAGCCTTTTGACGGCACTCAACCATCCTTTTATGCAATTTAAATTTCTTCGTAGGTTCTTTAATCCGGTGAGCCTCTTTCACTGAACTATTGCTTTGTGTGAATTTGCACGTTTTAAATGAATTATTCAGAAAGTAAATTTCGTGTTTGATGTAGGCATTTCGAATTCTTGTTCGTATTTCGAGCTTTCAGTTGTGTTGAAGGTAAATTTCTGATGGCTGCAGATGTGAGGTATCGTTACTATTGTGCAGTGATGTTTGATGACATTTTTTACATTTGAATCAATTCGAAAGTGAAAGAATTGATTATATTTCATCTTGTAGGATTGAACATGACGAAGTCCAATCGTCTTAGAATAATTCTAGAATTTATTACAGCATTACTTAGTCAAATGTTACTTCGTTTCTCCATGGCTATTAAATTTTCTTTTCTTCACGCATCATTATTTCAGTATTCCTGTTACTGACCTAGTTATAGATAAGAGATTAATAGTTGGGCGTGGTGCTTCTGTTCTTATCATCAATATCAAGCTGTTGTCATTCAAATGATAAAAGTCGCATTTCAAGTTACTCTAGGTCGTTCATCTCTTTATAATTTATCAAGGTTTAATCTTGTTGATCTGATTTACTGAACGAGACTGTACATTCGTTTTCAACGCCTATGCTCTCTTCACTACTTATATTTTATTTCGTTTCTGTAGCTGGGGTTGGAAAAATTGATTGATTGATGAACCATCTTCAATTCAGTTAGTTGAGTGGATCAGTTGTACAATGTATTGTCAGCTCCACAATATAACATGTAGGGCTACACGGTCGCTGATATGATAATCTGTAGGCCTAATCGTATTCGAAACGAAAAAACCTATGGCCTAATTCGAAACTTGTTCTTAATAAATCTGTAGCATTCATTTAGACTTTAATTTAAAAGTCTCTAACTAAACATATGTGTTTCATATATTGTACAATCTGACATATTTAAATTATGGTAAACCTAATGAAATACTCGAGAAGGCCAGCGTGGCTTTGTTTCAGTGTTTGAAGTGTATAATATGAATAGAGACACGTAAAATTTGACACGTAAAATAGAGAACAAATATGAACTATCAGTCATTGCTTAATATTGTTATTATTGCATTTGCATGTTTTGTCATGCAAATTAGTTCAACGAACATAGCGATGCAGAAAATGCATGGATGTGATTACTTGTAAATTCTATTTCCGTAAGTGCTCTAATGCACCTTCGTAGACCAATGTGCTATGGAAATAACTTTCTAAGTATTTATCAATCAAGTGTCAAGCATGCAATCATTTTGTGGAAAGATCTTCCTTGATTTGGCAATGATAAAAAATAATCGCCATTGATTGATTGCTCATGTGATCCAATTAAATTAATTGATTATTAGCAAAAATTTTATACCAATTTAATTGCAATTAATTATTTCTTACCACTGTTCTGTAGCGTCTGATCTATATTCTCACGCTTTTTGATTTATCAAAACATGACGCTCTGTAATAGTCAAACTTAAGGTGAAAATTCATGAAACAAATTTATTGCGATTTCTGTTCATTCCTTTTATGAAGATCTCGACGAAATGTTTTCTGAGATTGTCGTTCGGATGGGAATTACTAAATCTCTGCAAGTGCGTATTATTCTTATCCTTCAAACCCACAACAGAGGAGCGAATACAGACATCGTTAATGATTGCTGACTGACCACATGTGAATCATTTGGGAGGTTGTTGATTCATTCTCTCCTTTTGTGTGTATTTGTATTCAATTGTCAGACTTTTCCAATAAACATGGAGTTACTAAGTACCTAATGTCAGAGAGACACGAATGTCTAATACAGAAACCATGTTCGGCTGAAAAGACAAGTGATAGTCACCTTTTTCTTATTATAATGACAGTCGGAGGTCATTGAGCATCAAATAAGAAAATGTGTAAATCCCAACTTGAAGGATGATAAAATAAATTCGATTTACTCATTAATGTGAGATTTTGTGAAATCGTCTCATTTCTTTCATTCACAAAGGTAATGACCGATGTGTGAGCTTTTTCTTGGTTTACTTAGGACACTTTGAGAAGTCGGCTTATTTGTGAGAAGGAAAATTCACGGAAAAATTGACTAGAATTCAAGACAAAGCCTCTCTTATAATCAATCAGTGCAAGTTTTTTGAGGATCACCTGTTACATGTCTTCCTTCAGTGCTTGTCTCCATTTACGTTTCCAAATTTGTTTGATATCTGTTAGACTTACCCGATTATGCTAAACCGTAGAATAGAGTAGATAGGGGTATTTTCTAACCATAAACAAAATTTCATGCTGTTTGAGGTAGATCTTTGTGAATTAACAAGAATAATGGGCTTTATTTACCCTTGAAAGCATATTAGACGAGTCATCTTTAAATGTGGTCAAGTCAGTAGTAAAATACGTTTTGAAAAAAATCAATTTGTACAAATCAGATAGAACGTCACAACAACTTTCATCTTTTTTTGAGGCAAAATTTTCTGATTGAAGTTAATGAATCACAGCTCTGATATGTAGTGGTAAATCATTGAAGAGAGTAGGACCTTAAGCAACTAATACGAAAACGAGAATTCAACCAAGCGGATTTGGGCTTCTAGTCATTCGATAAACTAAGACTGCGCTTTGGAAAAATCTTCCCTTAATCTGATATCTTGACAAATTCTTTCCTCCATTTGCTAGCTATTTTGGACTTAAAAACTTTCATGTTTGTAAGCTATGTTGCAGTCAAAGATCGGCAATGATAAAATGACATCATTTGATTCTGAGGAAGATTGATGTCATTTTATTTTTGAAAAATGATATAAAATGATATCATCAAAAATTTTTGTTCCATTGCATTTTCTAATCATGGATTCTTCGCATTTTGTATTGAAGCAAATTTAGTCTTTCGTTTGTTCTACCCATGTCCTTCCCCACTGGTTGATTCATGTAGCGAAAAGCGCAGGCAATTGTCTGTCAGTCTGTCTATCACACAGATTGTCAGACAATGCCATAGTTTAAAAACAATGGTTTGAATTAGGGTTTTCTGCCTTGTCTTAGTTTCTATAATGCGAGTAAAATATATGCTTATGAATAAATTCTTATTAATATGTAATCGAGGGTTTGAAATTGGGAAGTACGAGTGCGGTCAAAGCTCGACATTTCGGACTTGGATAAATAAGATTCTGGTTAATAAAGACAGCCGTTTTCTAGGATTAGCTCTACATGTACAGTGTATATCTCATATATTGTTGGCTACTTCAGACTTCCAGTAGGCCTATGATTGAACATTGAACTCATTAATAACTGTCTTGATGTTTTTGAAGTCTTGACTGTCATCTAAATATTTTTAGCCTTTTTTCGTACTTTAGATACTATTGGCCTAACCAACTGCATATTGTAGGCATATTTGTAATTCGAGTGTATAAAGCTTAAATCAAAACTTGCGATGTCTAAAGTATAGGCTATAGGCCCTACCTAAATCTTGATATACAAGAAGCTATATCGATTCTTATATCTATATTGATATAAGAAGCTATATTTTAATCGATGCTGGATTCAAAATAATTTTAACTTCATTGCTAAGAGCAATAAAAGTAGCATGGTAGCAATGTGAATCGAAAAATTCGTATGACTAGATCTATTTACGGTGCAGGCCTACGTATATTTCAATAAAAAATGGTATATTTTCATTATAAGGAAATAAAATGACATCATTGTCGATCATAGGTTGCAGTTCTATCCACCTGTAGTGGACCGCATGACTTGTGAAATTGATTTTGTTATCTTCCTACCTTCCTGGCTTAGACATTGTTTTAAAGGCTGAAGATAATCACAGTTGTGATTGAAGTTAATTGCTTATCAATAAAATGAAAGTAATATTAAATTTTGACTTTTGCCAAAATTCTTTAAATCAGATGTCTGGTCAAGACTTATTTCATACTAAGAAAAAAGTTCTATTTGTCGTCCAACGAAGCCTTCTAGCTCTGCATCGAATGATAATGACTTGAACATGACATGACTTGAACCGGTAGTTGATTTCTCTCTACAGTTGTACATACAACGGTTCTAGCTCCGCTTAGAACGTACAATGAATGATATTTATCGAACGTGGCAACCAAAAAAGGTTGTCTTTAATGGCCCTCTAGCAGATATTCATTACCACAGGAAAAGCAAAGGAATCGATTGCAAGTTCATTTAGGAATTTTTTCAAATCTGAAAGCAGAAGATGAAGTCCCGAGATTGATTTGTTTTTTAACGAAGCTGAATGAAATAATTTTAAACACGAAAAAGTTGTAAAATCACATTCTTTTATTTTGTGGAAGAAGGGTTCTTGGGCCCAATCATTATTTAAGAAATTAACTCTAGGTCGCAGCACCAACGAGGGAGCTAAGTTGGAACATCAAAGACCAATGAAATTCGATAAGTTCACTTTTTATATGGATTGGCATGAGACGGCTGTTCTTGATAGCTGCTTGTGTCGGATTCTCGAATTACAAGAAGTGTAGCTCTCAACACAGTTTCACTTCAAATTGCCTGATTGAAATACCATGAATTCAAACCGGACGGAATGTTATTTCCGACTTGTCTACTCGGTCTTACAACGCTTGGAACACTGCTGACAGTAGCAAAAGAATCCACAACCTAACCCACTGATCGATCTGCATGTATAAGAAAAATGACAGTATTAAATGGTGACATTCTTTTTCATAGCATTTTTCGCTTTTAAGACTGATTAACGCATCGTCCACTACAAGCGCAGTCATTTTCGTTAGCTAGTAACGAAAATGACGATGCACTGATTTTTCGGATTACAAATAAAATGAACATTAAACACATGAGGATGATAATCCGAGATGCATTACGAGTGATGTCAAGCAAATATTCTGTGCACGACGTTGGTGGAATAATTTAGCAAAAACGAAAATGAGCTCAAGTCATGGATCAAAATGTCTTATTTGTGAAACTTAAATACTGTGGATGGTACATCGTCAAGCAGACAATCAACTTAAGGGCAACATGCTCCGGTTGAGCTTCGATCAACTGAATCGTACTTATGAATTCGAAAACAACTCGATAGGTTACACAGGGTTAGAGAGACGGTTTCATTGGATAGGGCCTACAGCATTGAACTCAGTTATTTTCCGTTGCTTTTTATTTGAACAATAAATTCTGCTCTAGTTACGATCATAGAAACTTTTGTTCAATTTCGAGTGATTGTTGCAGTGAGTTAGCATGAACTTTTACCGATGTACAAAATATTCAGTAGTTTCTAACTCTCTATCATCGCAAATTGTGTGCATATCTCTATAGAATTCTTTTCCAGCTCAGGTTTAGCACGCACGTTTATTTCATGGGAAACTTATTGAAGTCTAGAATGCACGCGCGGTCAATGAGTGATATCATAATCGCATTATGCACCTTCTCATCGTCTACTTCATTCATGGACACTTGCCATATTTTCTACTGCACTCTCATACGTATCAAGACCTCGATTGCGACAGACAGGGTTGAAAATAGTTGAACTCTGCTGTCTAGCTGTATATAGGATTCATATGACGCTGAATTTTGTTTTCAGGTTCGACATTTTCAGTCTCAGTATTGATGGTGAAGAAGATTCCCAAGGTATCAAGCGCGCCTCAACAAAATGTAAGTTGACGGAATGAAGCAATCATTCAAAATTGATAGTTCTTTTAAAGTTTTGAAAGGAATTGCAAGTTAATGTGATTAATTTAAATATCTTTCAGTTTTGAGTTTGGATTGTAAATGTTGCAACCCCTCAGAAAACTGCAACTTTTACAAGTCTTGAAGTGAGAGCGTGGTACCTCCCCAACAGGCTTCCAGTCTCACAAGGATGTGGTTAGCAAGTCTCGAAGTGAGAGCAGCAGTGCCTCTCCATCAGGCTTCCAGTCTCACAAGGATGTGGTTAGCAAGTCTCGAAGTGAGAGCAGCAGTGCCTCTCCATCAGGCGGCCAGTCTCACAAGGATGTGGTTAGTAAGTCTTGAAGTGAGAGCGGTGGTACCTCCCGAACAGGCGTCCAGTCTCATATGGATGTAGTTAAAAGTCTTGTAGTGAGAGCAGTAGTGCCTCTCCATCAGGCGACCAGTCTCACATCGATGTGCTTAGTAAGTCTTGAAGTGAGAGCGGTGGTACCTCCCGAACAGACGGTCAGTCTCACAAGGATGTGGTTAACAAATCTTGAATTGGACGCGGTGGTGTCTCCCCAACAGGCGACCAGTCTCACATGGATATGGTTAGCAAGTTTTGAAGTGAGAGCGGTGGTGCCTCCCGAACAGGCGTCCAGTCTCACATGGATGTAGTTAAAAGTCTTGTAGTGAGAGCAGTAGTGCCTCTCCATCAGGCGACCAGTCTCACATGGATGTGGTTTGCAATTCTTAAAGTGAGAGCGGTGGTACCTCCCGAACAGGCGTCCAGTCTCACAAGGATGTGGTTAGCAAGTCTTCCCCAGTAGTCAGACATTGTCAAGCTCGGAGTTTCTGCCCTAATAACACCTCCATAGAAGAACTTTGCGATCACTTTGAATTGTCGACAGATGGAATTCTGGATATGAAAATGGTTGTTAACTTCGATAGATCGGCTTCTTCTCAAATTCAATTCTGATCTTGTGATGAAACTTTGTAATTCCAGCTGATGTGGAAACCAACCCTCGATAGTAGCCCAGTATTTCGGATGATATTTCTTATCGCTTGATCAAATGAAAGCAATTTGCGGACGTCTAGTTCCAAGTCATGAGAAAATCCCTTTCGAATACCGCAATGAATTAACATGAATGTTTCTTCTTAATGAGTTCCCACAGGCATGAGATCCTTCTGTGGATTTCACTGATAAGGTCTGAAATCGTTGTTTGCGTCATAACAGACAGAGGGGGAGTGGAAGACAGGATTAGCATCGTCTGATGAAGTCGAACATTTGCGGAGCAGTTCATTCGGTAAACAGCACGTACTCAACCCTAGACAACATCTCTGTACTTCGTTAGCGAATTGAATATCATCGATTGCCATTTACTTCGTTTTGACATAAAATGCGATGAGAAGAATTATTTTCCGCACATTGTCGTCAATTGTCTTTACCTCATGGAGAGAGACTTTCGTATTTTGAAAGAGTCATTATGACATTGATATTGTACTTTCTTCTTTACGCAAATATGTTTTGTCATTAACCAGTAACCATTATTATCAATTTAGAAGAAATGTAAATGGAAAAATTAAACACTGAGTTGCATCATGAGTTGAAAATTGAGAACAAACCTGAATAGGCATCATTATATCCGATATCAGGATTCAACAGTATGCTTAGTTCACCAGTGATATCATGATTCATTATATCAGATGAAATGGAAGCCATGCAGGTCTTCTCATTTGTCAACTGAGGATGCAGCGCAAATGTTCAGTTTTTCTTTACTTTACACTGTGCTTTCAAAGCGCAGCATTTATTAGTCAATACTTGAGTTAAGTGTCACTATTGTGTTAAAAGTAGTATTTAATGAAAACCCTTAAAAATTTGCTTAATGCGCTAGTTAAGAAGCTCAAATTTAAAAGAACTGATATGGAAGTGGCAAGAGTTTCGACCTTGGTCATTTTTTGTCGAGACCATCATATCGATGTCATGTAAGTATTCTTATCATCAAATGAGGTAAAAGCAAGGCAGCATGCTGAAATGTCCTTTTCATCATTGACAACAGTGATCCACGAATGTTTTCATATTCAACGACGAAATTTACACAGATTTCGTAATCAACTTAAATTCTTATCAATGCTGCCCCTGAATCGCACAATGTGGTAGGATCTTAACATCGTGGAAAGTCGCCAATCACGACCGCTTGATTTGCTTTTTATCACATTTTATTTGTTCGTCAGAGTTTTGATTATAATTGGAAGGCATCACAGGTGCTGCTCCATAATCACGAGATGTCCAATAAGAGATAAGAATATGTTGACATCGGTAACCACTCATTACGAGCCGCACTTGGAAAGACAGCACTGCTTGCACTTTTCCACTAAAATCTTGATAAAGGATCTTCCGAAGGAATGGATATTCAAACGATTTTTGCTTAACTTTTAGCATTTTCATTTGTTATACCAATCAAATTATTATCAATGTTTGACGTTTCAATTTGTTTTTTGTTCGTTTCTGATTGCATCATCGGTAGATTTTCTTAAGAAGATTTTAATCATGTCTTTTACTTGTATGACAATGAATACGGCATAGACATATTGCTGCAATGATTGTAGCAACAAGTAAAATCATCACTGATCAGTTATCATCTAGTCCATAACTCCTTTGAGTAAAGAAAAAATATATCAAAAGTTTTCCAGAAAGAGTCCACAATCCTCCAAAAAAACTGCTGAATCGATTTTCGCAAGCAAATCTTTTAGCAATAAGCCTGCTAATTGCACAAAAATTAATGTAAAAAATGCACAGAATCCACACCAATATATCAATCTTGCATAGTTTTTGAAAGTATCAATGAGTCGTACAGCCGAGGCCGCCTTGGCCAGGGCGGCCGAGGCTGTAAGGATCATTGATGCTTGAAAAAGCTAGGCATGATTACTATTGTAGTGAATGCGTACTATGATTCATGTACATTGTGCATGTATAAAAAGCTAGGCATGACTACTTTGTAGTGAATGCGTACTATGATTCATGTACATTGTACATGTATAAAAAGCTTGGCATGATTACTATTGTAGTGAATGCGTACTACGATTCATGTACATTGTACATGTAGAAGTCTGTGGAAGTTTCTGGCTACATACATACCGGTAGATGGTGGTCTTTAATTCACAAGCCAGCAACAACGACGATTGATGTCTGCTTTTGGACGGCATCAATGAAATAATGCCGCATAGCATTCCCTACAATAGCCATTGATGCTACGTGCCGTATGTGAACAATTTCAATCATTAGAAGTTGATATTGCGGCTGTTATGGACAGTTGCTTATTTTTGTGGAAGTATTTGTAATTTTATTCTTGACTGGGTCCAGAATCTTCTTTTAACAGATTCGCGTATTAATGAATGCGCGTATTAGAGTTTTGGATAAACTTGCTTCACGGTTTTATCCAGATGTGCACAAACTATGGTCATTAATGAAGTCTACCAAAGTCACTGGCCTCCAGTCCAATACATGGCATGGGAGTTGAAAGTCCCTTAGATATCTTATATTAATTATAGATGTCCCTAACCAAAGTCACCGGCCTCGACCAGTACCATGGATTTCTATATAGTACAGTACAGTATATCGGGATGAGACACTACCAATATCTACATACATTAGTAGTCCTGTTTTGAAGACAGTTGATTGTTAAGTATCACGATTATACTTCTCAAAGTGACTTTCAAATGTGTTGTCAATGGTTGTAGCACAAATTGTAGAACCCAAATAGAAAGCAAGATCATACTATTTCATTTCATTGTTTCCCAAAAGACGCTGAAAGATTCAGGAAAATATTGGCTGCAAAATATTCGAGAATTTGAAGAGGGCATTATATGCAAAGCTTAGATGGATTTATAGTCCGAAAAGTCAGCATCAAAAATTGTAGTCCTTCGTGTTATTTGATTCAAATCAAGTGAGAAGTGACTTCGTCCGACACTATTTCAACTTAAATGAACAGGATTATTTGCTGTATTTTCTCGCGATGGCTTGATTGTACCAACAAGTTGTCTGATGGACATGACCATAAAAGCATGGAATTTATTAAAAATCCGCATAAAGAAAGCCCGAAAAATCCTATCCACAAGAACTAATGCAAAGTTTTTGAAAAACTTCCTTGCATTTGTTAGCAAGAACTTTTATCGCGATGATTTGAAATTGGATATACATTTCAATTTTCTGTACTGAAATGATTCGTCAACTGTTGTATGAAAAATTACGTATCAGTATGGAAATCTGGATGTATAGGCTATCTGTCAAAGTCTGTATTCGAAAGGTGCAGAAGTCGTCTAGCAAATTCTCATGTATTTTTCTTGAAATAAGCGATCGATTTATACAAAGCTGTTTGTTAAGAACGGTTGAAATGGATGGCCCCGAAAATTCTACAACTTCAGTCAATTGCGAAATGCACAGTCTATCCTCTATCAAAACCATAAGTAAAGCTCGTGGAATGATATAAAGAAGCATTCATGCTCTAGTTGTGCGAGTAGATGTTCTTGATATTATGTGATTCCAAATTCCCTCTTCAAATTCTCGAATATTTTGCAGCCAATATTTTCCTGAATCTTTCAGTGACTTTTGGTAAACAATGAAATGAATAGTATGATCTTGTTTTCTATTTGGGTTCTACAATTTGTGCTACAACCATTGACAACACATTTGAAAGTCACTTTGAGAAGTATAATCGTGATACTTAACAATCAACTGTCTTCAAAACAGGACTACTAATGTATGTAGATATTGGTAGTGTCTCATCCCGATATACTGTACTATACTATATAGAAATCCATGCAAGTACATGCCATAAGAGTTGAGTTTCTCTTAGATATTTTATATTAATCATAGTTATCTAGTTATCCAGGCTTGAGAGGTTAAAATTCAGCTGATTAAGAAGTCTATGGTCTAACCAAATTATGAAATAGACAGCTAATTCGAAAATGAAGCCATTACAATCATTCTATGATATTATAGTTGCTGCTATCAAGAATGACGTGCGATCCAAAGAAAGACGGGAAACAATCAAATGATGGGACCATACATGACCACAAACCGAGTCTGTTATCGATGATGTCCGAATTGAGAGAACTTCTTCATTTTAGTCGGGATGTAGAGTTAAAGCAATTATTGGATAAAATTGAATCCAACGTCCGTTCAATATGCAAGACAGACGCTCAGTGTAATTCAGAGATTAAACAGCTGAATGACGATCAAGATACATTGTCCTCTCGGTTGAAATCGCTAGCTAAAGACTTAGATTTGGAACAAACTCCTTTGGAGACTGGAGAAAGCAGATCAACATTCCCAAGTGAATTAAACATCCACCAAACATTATTAAATGAACGGAAGACTCAAGCATCATTACGTTCTCATCTTGACGAATTTCAAACAGTATTAGAGAGAGTTCGTGCTGAAAACCGGGATCTGACTTTACGTCTTAGTCAGTTCGAGACAGAGGCTATTGCATCCCGGCATAATTGGTTGATTACCGAAGCTGAACTGAAGCAGACGATTGATCAGCTGCATACGCGAGTACATGAGAGTGAAGCGTCAAATGTTAGTTTACGGGAAGAAGTGGTCGATGCACATCAGCGAGCGGCACTCATTGTCCGCGATACTCATAATTTTCTCAACACTGTACGATTAGGTCTTTATAAGTTTGTTAGAGAATTAAGAAGTAAAGACATTGAAGATGGAAAATCGGTTGATAAATGTTCATCCCTGCGTGAGATGCTACATTTGATGCAAAACAGTGCCCGGAGCATCAATTCCACGAGTGATGGATGGATGAATCATCTTGGGGACCACAGAGGAACTATCAAAGAGTCAACACCGGCGAAAGCGTCTTATAATACACCCAATGAGAGCTCTCTAACAAAGAAAAGACTTCAATATTTTGATGATGAATTTGATAGATACCAAGAGCAGAATTCCACTAGTTTAGCATGTCATCCCGGAACAATGATGGATTCAATGAATGTGACGTATGACAAATATGATTCTGATAAGTCCAAAACCATCAAGAACAAATCGTCAGTGATGTCACAGGTTTGTTTGAATAGTGTTTCAGATACTTATCCGATTAAAGGGATACAGTTCGCATCTCCAATGAAAACGCGAACTCCGAAACTTGAAACTGGTTTACCACCTAAAGTAACTCTTCCTATGATGACTTCAGTGAGTGATGGTCTGTTCTCTGTTACTGAATCTCTTGATTCAACTCTCAATGATGCAACATGGGTGAGAGATTCGAGCTCTAGAATGGAAGATGAAAGTCTGTTTCGACAGCATCTGGAAGTATTAGACTGCAAGCTGGCCAATCTTCAACAGATCATGAAGCAATCAAAGTCATAGAGATTGGGGATTAGTTCACCAGGATTAATTCACCGAAAAAAGAGTCTTGAACTAAAGATAGCGATTTCCACATTGCATCTAACTTCAATGAAAGTCAACAGTGTCAACTTATGATTGTTTTTGTAATCATCTAGCATTAAGGATGTGTTTTGAGTATCAATCATACGAAAATATATAATTTTCTTAAGAACTGCATTTTTAAAATTAACTTGCAATTATATGTAGAAATGTATTTCATAATGCTCTAAGCTCTAATGCTATTTTGAAGAGTGTTTTGCTGTATAACTTCTATTGTACGTTTAAGTTTCTTCGTATAACAAAATAAAAAATAAACAAAGTTATAAATAAGACTCTAGATCAGCCACCACATTTCGTTCAAATGCAGCAAGAGCTACTGTTTAATACATCCAGCAATTTCTCAAGTGGTATCATTTCATAGAGTTCAGGAACAAAATAATAAGTACTATCACAATTTGTGAATGCATTTATATTTAATCCTGTTCCTGCATGTCTCATACTGAAGGCGACTATTAACAATCTTGGTTTCAACTTAACTTCTACAGGATCGATGCTCGTGAATTTCTGCTGTTTTATAGTAGGTCAAAAAGAATGCAATAGAATTTCTCAAAATGATGCTGATTATGAAGTATCGTTTGCGAAACACATTTTTATGAATCAGTAAGCTTCAATTTGACATGACAAAATATGTACATGTAGGCCGATATCTCAAAATAATTAGTCTGTCCCATCAGTAACATGCCTTTATTTTAAGTAATGGTTAATGCATCACAGCGTCGAGACGCGTAAGGCCTCAGTCACACTGAAAGCAAAGCAAACACGAGCGTCTCGAGCAAACGTATGTCCGTAAGGTATCAATCGCTCTGACTTGCTTTGTTCGCAGTGTGGCAGTCTACAATTGCTGTAATGGTGACTTTATATTTGCTGCAAAACGCTTTGCTCGGAAACGCTTGGAAAAGCTCGCAGTGTGGCTGAGGCCTAAGGCGTGCATTAATTAACTTAATGCTACAGTCCACTGTGCAGTATCGCGCCACGTTGCAATCTTCGCACTTCAGTTGAATCTATAGCGATGGACATTGAATACAATTGATGAGTACTTGTCCATGGTATTGAAGATGCGAAGGAATCATGTGCTTATGCATAACCACTGATCAACCTACTGTAAAACTTTACTGGACATTAGCAGTAGATAAATGCCATTGATAATAACTCGATTTCTATGCCTAGAAATAGCAAGGTGCTGGCTAGCAGATTACAGAAATCTCAAAAAGGGTGATATCTAATCGCTGTTTATCAAAATTTTTTTGTTATATTTCTATGTCCTGAAATAAACGTTTGCATACAACGAATACATGATATACAACCACAGTGCAATAGAGATTTTAACAGTAATGTGTCCACAGAATTAGATTGTTTAATTGTATCACTTTGCTAGAAGTGCAAACTGATTCAAACAGATGGCACATGCAGGAACTTAATAAGTGGGCAAAAAGAAATTTTTAATACCTTACAGAGATAGGAAAAATAGTCGTGCGTCGCTTGCGGATTGCTCTGAATTCCTTCAAAATGCTCCGATCGCCACGACTCCTTCAGATTCGAAGAATTCAGATCATTGCGCAAAAGTTTTCTCGATAATGTTGGGCCCTCCGATCATTTTAGAAAAAAGTTAGCAGGCGCATGAAAAACGTTCACAAACTTCTCTGTAGAACTTGACATCGTCTGTATCTCTTTGCTGTGTGATCCGGTTGATAACAGTCACTGAAACTTTGCATGCACAATTTGGCGTGTTTAATGTCGAACTGGCTGCTCATTGTTCGATTGCTATGGTATTTAGTCAGCAGATTGTGCCATTTCATTTACGTTACATCATAGAAATATATTGTTTATCTGAAGTTGACTAGAATGGAAATTGACTCAAGGTCGCGGCACATCCGGGGGAACTAAGTTGGGGCATGAACCACCAATGAAAAGCTTAGAATCGCACATGTGATTGAGTCTAACCCAATCATACAGCCGTTGACAAGTGTATCTAAGTCAAAATGCGTGCGATTTTTGTGCCACTATTGTGTATTGCATGAAGCTTTACTTCCATTCTAGAGGTTTTATTGTTATCAATTTCTATGCGTTACATGTTCCAATGTTTCCCTTCTAGTCAAACGGAAGAAGAGACGACCTGTCTAATTCTGTGAATGTGTCACATGAACGTCGTGCAACAATATTTATCAAATATGCACTACGTCTCTTACTTCATTAATGCACGGCATACGAAACTTTGGCCGTATAATGGTCATGTAGCATTAACTTCGGTATACGCACAGTTCAGCGTCAGTTAGCTTCACAACTATAGAGGTTATAGACATTCAAAATACATAGTTATGAAAATATTAAGTTAGTAAAAAATGCATGTATACTGAAATCGAGATGCCATTTTATTAAAACGATTCAAGCCCTCATTATGTATCATGAAAGATGTTAGTGATTTGATAGATAGATGTTAGTGATAGATAGTTGGATTATGTTAGTGATTTGCTCCTGCCGTGGACTTAGCACCCTTTTCTACTTTTATCTTCTCTGTTAATTTTATGTAGTCCAATGTCTCGATTTCAGTATACATGCATTTTTTACTAACTTAATCTTTTTCATAGCTAACTATAGAGGTGTTTGTTCAAGTCAGCTCCCCAGTAGCTAATAGTTTACAAGTTCAAGAAGTGTGCCATGACTTCCTCATGACTCTCAGATTTCTATGTACATTTATCATATCAACGCCTTGCGCGTGTACATAGAAATCTTTGTGCCACAATGCACAGTTATAAAAGAGTTCAATCTAAAAACATGAATTGTACTACAGTTCAAAACTTAGGTAAATGAAAATTTGTCGTATGATGATTTGCTAAGGTATTCATTAAGTATTGACGAAAACACAATTAACAAATATTTTTATCGTTTACAAAGTAGAATGTATTTAGCGAGGTATTCTGGAGAGGAATTTGATTGCATTATTCAGGAATATTGGGTGTGTTTCTTATCACTGTTCATCGTTGTATCACCACACCCAAGAAAAGACAATTAGCTTTAAAGTTACTGATGTTCATATAATATATTGTAATTTAGAGATGCATTAAGTCGGAGGCTGGATATCACAAAATTATTCGGGCAACATCTTAATTGGCAAACGCTATTTATTCTGTATACGAGTATATGAATATATGTGATGACAATTAGCTTCTGTAGTATACATGTTTATCAGTGATATGATTTTTCCTTATTTTCAATTATTTGCTTAGGCGGTCAAACATTTTCAAATTTTTCTTACCAATGTTGAAGTATATAGTGGGATAGAAGGAATTGTCTTTATGATATACAAGGATAAATATGTCTGCAGAGATAAAAGAATAGGGCAGTCAAGGAGGGGATGCTTTCGATCATGCTCCGATTCTAGCATTTCCTGTCGTAATGATATAATCGCATCATTAACACATCAACCGCACAACCACAGCCACACACCACTCGCACTTAACTATAGCCGCACACCATTCGCACTTAACCACAGCCTCATATCACTTGCACTTACCACAGCCTCACGCCACTCGCACGTACCACAGGCACACATACAGGTGCTGTTCACAAAAATAGAATATTTTCAAAACTTCGTGCATAAATTGTCTTCAATCCACTCAGACGTTTTGGATACATCTAGCTTTGAAAATCAGCAGTGCATTATTATAGCAAAATGTCTTGAGACAATTTTCCCAGCTTGTTTGATGAAATATAGTTTCATACTCTCTCAAGAAGTGAATGATAAACTATTATACTCGTTTCACAAAAATAGAATAATCAAACTAGTGTTCCACAAAAATAGAATAATTTTCATGCTTCTCACGGACAAATCAACAAAGTTAATATTTGTTGGCTGAACTCTTGACGTTGATCACCGCCTGTTTTCCCCGAGGCACAGAGTCAACTGGGTACACGAACACGTTCATAAAAGGTTAGCAATGCGGGGCACATTGAGGCACCCAAGATGGAACACTTTGAACATGGTTCATAGTGCCTCATTTCGATGCTCATATTTTCTTTGATTGAGTGAACAGCACCTGTACACATACAGACACACTATCCACATACAACAGACATGCATACACCACCCGTACTTACCACAGCCTCACACCACTCGCGCTTACCACAGGCACACACACACACCATCCACACTTTCTACAGTCACATCACTCGCACATACACTAACCGCACTTACCACAGCCACACACTACTCGGACTTACCACAGGCACACGCACACACCATCCGCATACCACAGACACACATGCACCACCCGCACTTACCACATTCACACAAGTAGTGAAAACTGTGCCCCACTTGCGACGGATAGGTACATGGATAGGTACATGTAAAGTTTAGTGTTATCAATAGGTACATGGATAGGTACATGTATAATTTAGTTATCGATAGGCACATGGATAGGTAAATGTATAATTCAGTGTTATGAATAGGAACTTGTATGAGATCTGTTTTACTGGATAGGTACATGTGTTTGGTACACTCAGTTGAGTACACTGTGTTTCGGAACGTCTATGATCGAACTAGTGTGGTTTGGTTCTGAGCACTTGGGTACGTACCGATAGACGTCCGTTGTTTGATTTTGAATGGGTTTGCTCAATTGCGACTATTGTGACTATTGCAACCATTGTAATCAAGATGACACATTGATTTTCCTTTTACGTAGACAAACTATGCTATAAATATGAGTTAGTTTTTTGATGACATACATAATGATGACTAGTATCCCAACGTCGTGGGTTGTCGCAAGAGACCTTGGATATTCGTTCAAAGCCATAGAAACTGTAACAAATCTCAGTGAAAATATCAACGCTGGTGATTTAGTTGATCGACTAATGGATCTAGATGAGCATGCCATGAATCACAATTTGGATCGTAGGTGGATAGAGGATTTCTCCATGCTCCCATTTTCCCAATAAAAGTGACTTCAGAAGGAAATTAGAAGAAGAGACATTTAAATTATTATGTGAACGGAACTGCGTTAAATGTTTTAAACAGGAATGATCCCTTCTCTTTTTGCCATGTTCTCATAGCGTTATGTGTTCTACATGTTATGTACCCCTTGAAACTTCATCTTGTCCCCTTTGTGATGAAGAAATATCTTCAACAGTCACTGTATATCGTGCATGATGAGTCATCATGCAGGTCTGTGATTGGTCACTATTGTGTCTGTGTGACTTTTCTATATAAGGAGGACATTGTACCGTTCTATTTCAAGCATAATTTGAGGCTAATACAATGTCAATCAGCATGTCGTTCACTACCAACATTCCCATTTCAATAATTTACCGAAGTCAACTCTTCACTGGCAATATATTTTATTCTGCCGTGAATATAACTGGCTATAAAGCGGATTTGGTGGATCTGATGGAGGAAATAGTGAAGTATTTCCGCTGCGGAGAGGACGTTGTGGTGCAGAGAATGCTAATGAGAGTCGTGAACAACGCTCTTACACGAGTTGCAAGATTTTGGCTCAATGAAGTATTTCGCCCACTAGCTCAAACGGAGATTGTACCGGAATACTCTCGCTGTTGGTGCACCAGTATCCAACGGAAACTCAACACATGTCTCCATGACATTATCACCTCCAGCTACTATGACGAGAAGGGTGACAAATGCAAACTGGACTTGTTCAGTGGACCGCCATCAGTAAGCATCAATGTGGCTGCTCAAGGACATTCTGAGGTAATCAGTTTGCGGGCATACTATGCCAATATTTTAAAGACTTTCCATTCAAAGCCCTGCTGTATGTGCTGTCCAATTTCAAAACATCTAATGAAAGACATTGAGCAGCTCATAACTGCTACAAATCAGACTCTAGCCGATGTGAGTGTATATCAGTTTCCCTCTACAACTTGTTAAGTGTTTTATGTAATTTTATAAGTACCAGCAACAAACTCTGTGTGAATGCTTGTAAACTTTTGTATATAATGTTGTAAGTACTAAGCAAAAATTGTAATTGTATTATCTATTTCCATATTAGAATAAAAATGTCTGTAAAACGGAAGGCATCTTCTCGTCAATCGAAACGGTCCTTCAAACCTTCAAGTCAGTTTAAAAAGGCGTTGCGAAAGTTAAACGGGATACATGATAATAAGAAGAAGTGTAAATTGATTCAAAATTCAAGTGATGATTTCATTCGTGATTTAGCTTTTGCAATACACAAATGTCTACCTATTTACAAGCCTCTATTGAATGCTGGCTCTTTGAATAGCATAAAAAAGTTTTCAAATCCAAGGAGTAGTGATAAGAAAAGGCGAAACTTGATTCAGCGCGGTGGTGGTGGGTTTCTAAGTATGTTAAATGATATTGGAAACAGTATTAATGGTGTAATCAATAGTCCGCTTGGAAGGATTGCAGCAACTGCTGCAATGTTAATATAAGGTTAGCGAATCATAAAGTGACACGTCATCACTTTCATTGATGAGTCATATATAGGTGTATATAAGGAAGACGCTTTAATGATATTTTACCACTTTCAAGTGACAATTCATTTGCGCTGGTTGAAAGCTCCGAATTAGTACTTGTTGAAACATGACTCAGAAAATGTATACAATCAGAGAGGAAGGTGACGCTTTTGAGCAAGATCTCTTGAAGCTTCGTCCGACACGAAAGGTGCAAGGGATTGGAAATACGTTCTACTTTCAAACCTTGAATTATGGTGATGATGGCTTTTATCTTCAAGTTCCATTCTTCCACAGTAATGGTATGTCTACATCAGGGTATAGCAATATGAGACAAATGCGAGTGACTTTTCCAAAATGGCAACAGGTGATTCTTAAAACTATTGACTCTTTCGCGAAAGAATGTGTTGAGCTGCCTGAAAGTGCTCCCACTCATTGGAGAAAGGCATTGGAGGAAGGAGTTGGTTATAAGGAATTGCCGGAATTCGATACACTGTTTTTAAAACTATCGGATCATTTTCAAGCATTCGATCTCTTTACAAACGCGATGGAATGTGAGGATCTCAAACGGGGCCGCTATATGGGCTTAGTGCACGTTACCGGACTTTATATTGGTTCACATGGTTCGACTGGTAAAGTCGCATCTTTACAAATGAAGGTTCTTCAACTAGTCTATGAACCACTACCAATTGATAAATGTTTAATTAACATTGATAAGACTGCTTCAAGTGATGGGAAGGAAGAGAGTAAAAAGCGAGGGCGGAAATCTAAAGATGGGAATCCTAAATTGAAGTTGAAGCGCCAAGATGCTGACTTGAAAACTTTCTATAATCCTAATTGTGATGAGGAAACACAAATGTTTTAATTTGTAAATGTAACTTGAAAGTTTCTATTCTGAATGTAAATAAACTTGATCTGGAACATGTGTCTGTTTTGTTGTTCTAAGCAAAATTAGCGGGATGATGAGTTTAATGTTAATGGAATTATAAGATGACAGATTTTCGTCTATTCACTGATCGCACAATGTGTGTCGCTGGACCAAGTCAGTCCGGTAAAACTACATTTGTAACTGAATTGCTACAATATAGAAATGAAATGTTTAACAAGGAAATTAAGAGAGTCAAATGGTATTATGGAATATTTCAACCACAACTACATTCTGCACTTCGCCAGAAAGGTTATGAGGTGAAGCAAGGGTTGCCATCAACTGAGGATATCAAAGCAGGTGACTTACTAGTATTAGATGATCTATTACGAGAAAGCAAATCTTCAAAGGATGTAACTGAAATGTTCATTCAAACTGCACATCATAGGGAAGCTTTTATTATCTACATCACCCAAAACATCTTCGATGGAGGGAAAGAGCAAAGAACTAGAAGTTTGAATACACATTATTTGGCAATATTTAAAAATCCAAGAGATAGCAGTCAGATACATCATCTCAGTAGACAGATATTACCTCAACAACCTAAAGTACTTTCAAAAATATATGAAGATGTAACAAAGAAACCACATGGTTATCTATTTATTGATCTAACCCAGGAATGTCCGGAACGACTTCGATTTCGAACAAATATCATACCTAATTCCGCTGAACCAATGACAGTTTTCTCGGTTCACAGTTTTAAGCAATGTACTTTGTTGCCTTATTATTTTCAAACATGTCGTATTCAAAGATGGTAGTCATTCAAAAACAAAGAGTAAAACACCCACGATGGCGGTCAAGCGAGAGCTTGCAGATCCCGATGATCTGCAACCAAAAAGAGCTACTAGGCGCTCAATGCGTGTTGCGAAGGAGTATAGTAAATATTAAGCAAATATGAATTAAGCCTTACCTCTCTCATATCATGTCGTTACAAAAATTTTGCTGTTGTTTGAAATCTGCGCTCGAAGGTAAAGCAGAAGAGGGCATAGAGGTTGATATCAATTGTGTTAGCAGTTGCTGTGCGAGTAATACGCGTGCAAATCAGAACAAAGACGATGAGTACAGCAGTGAAACTCAGAAAGATTTATTACGACTTAAATCATCCCGCAAGTTTCAGTCGTCCGGAGGTTCTAGCTCGTGCAGCAGGTGTGGGAATAGAGAAAGTCAAGAAGTGGTTGAGGAGTCAACCGACTTACACTCTTCACAAAAATGCGAGAAAGCGGTTTCCAACAAGAAAATATGTTGTTAACAATATAGATAGTCAATGGCAAGCGGACTTGGCTGACATGCAACAGATATCACAGTACAATGATGGCTATAAATACATCTTAACCGTAATAGATATTTTATCTCGCTATGCTTGGGCACGTGCGCTGAAATCTAAACGAGGACCAGAAGTTGAAGCGGCTTTTCAGAGCATTTTCGATGAGGGGCGTGTTCCGCAAAGAATACAGACCGATCAAGGGAAGGAATTCGAAAACTCTCATGTTCGAAGTCTCCTTAAAAGTCATAATGTGGAATTGTTTAGTGTCAAAAGTGCTTATAAAGCTGCCATGGTTGAGAGGTTCAATCGCACACTGAAGACAAAAATATGGCGCTATTTCACTGCAGAAAATACACATGTTTGGGTAGGTGAGCTGCAGAAATTTGTTAAGAATTACAATGAAAGCTACCATCGAATCATTAAGATGAAACCAGTTGATGTTACCCCAGATAATGCGATGGATGTATGGTTTCGATTGTATGATAAGAAAGCGAAAAACATTTCCAATGAAAAGAAAATTAATGTTGGTGATAGAGTTCGGATTTCAAAGGTTAAGTCTACATTTGAGAAGGGGTATCTACCTAATTGGACTGAAGAAGAGTTTTTTGTGGATGAAGTAAATACAAAATTTAGACCCACCATGTATAAATTAATAGATTACCATGGCAATCCAATTGAAGGAAAATTTTACTCTTATGAATTGCAAGTAGTAGACAGAAGTGAAGAGGTGTATATGATTGATAAAATAATTAGGAGGAAAGGTCATGGCAATCAAAGGAAATATCTAGTTAAATGGAAAGGATATCCTGATTCATTCAATAGCTGGATAACGCACCAGGATCTACAAAATGTGGAGATGGGAGACACTCGTAACTTTTAAGCTAATATAGCATGTGACTTCTTCCATATATGAGTTAAACATGTCTACTAGCTTCAACATCATTCTTCCAAGCAATGGCAACCCCAAGATATTCCCAAGTAACAAACCATCTCTATACTCTGTTGAATTCGCTAATCCAATTACTCTACATGGACCCCATGAAGTTGCTCTAACTGAAATTACATATTACAACGATATCAGTTTGCTAAAAAACAATTATTTTGAATTACATAAAGAAGTACGAGAGAAGGATGATTGTTTTCGCATATTTCACAATAGTCTACATGGTACATGGGCTTTTCATCATCTAACTTTACATCCTTTTTCAACATCTTTACCATCTGTCCAAAACATGATTAAAATTCAAAAGGCATTTGCAACATCAACTTTTGATTCTAAGGTTCCCACAATGAGGTTTCAAGATACAGAAAAGGAAATCGGTAGAATGTTTCAACAAATAAATGATCTCTTCAAGCTGACTTTGAATAAATTCTGCAAACCAGTCATAAAGGGGTCAACAAAATTGATGAAGGAAGGGAAGCATGTTCTTCTTGTATTAGGTAAGGATTTGAGTCATACTTTTGGGTATTCCAGAACAACTTTCTCATCAAGGTATTGGTACAATGGACGTGGGTGGAATTCGGAGAGGAAAGTCACTGATTTTCAATGTAGAATTGTGTCATTGCATGCATTACAAAAAAGGAGCATCCGAGTAAAAAATCAATTTGAGGTCATTAGAAGTGTTGAAGACTTTGCAAGAAAGTTTCAAGGATCAGTGCCAGAAACTTTAATGACTTGTGAATATAAGAAAGAGAAAGTAACTTTATTTACTGTTGAAACCGAGGCAGAATTTATTGTTTTTACTAAAAAGACACCATTGGAAAAGTCTGATTCCGCTGTTATTGAATTCGGATCTGAAATGATTGGGATGTTTAAGGGCCTTGAAAGCGCACCTTGGTTGACAGAATTAAATGATACATTCAAGGTTCAATTCTCCTCTTCTAAACTCAAAGCATCAACAAATTTCATGGGATATCCACGTATACAGACATATTGGGTGATGATTTGTCTACTTCCAGTGAACTTGTAAAAAGAGTTAATTGGAACATTGAAAGCTTGAAAACGCCATCTGAATTGTGTACAAAGTTAAATGAGTTTGGTGTAGATTACCTTGATGCAGATGAATATCACTTTCTTATGACCCACATAAGAAACGCATGATTCTAAAGGTAGGGAAGAACTCTCTTATCAAGCTGGATAGCGTGTTCACGACCACATTGGGATTCTCAAAATCAACTATTTATGAAGGCACATTAATAGGCGATACAGCCCCATCACTAGAGCGTGATATGAGTAACTTATACGTCTATTGTGACATTATTGAATATACAAGGGTTGGCGACATTGAGGCCCCACTTCTGCGCACATTTCCTCTCTCATCCGTAAGGAAGCAACTAATCAATCGAGAATTTTTTAACACAATGTATCTACCAATCAGCCGAAATTACATCAATAGAATTGACATATCAATTCATGATGACGCAGGATAAGTAGTACCGTTCTGTGGTGGTGTTACTGTTTTGACCCTACATATCAGGTCACGAGAATAAGGCTTTACGCTATTCTGACTTTCATAGTTTTTCAATAGTCATAATGACAGGCATTTACAGTAGACCATCATATCAGAGCGGTTATCCCGTGTTTGTTGGAGGTAGACGACAAGTTGGAGGAGGCATATTTGGTGCACTAAGACGTATGGTTCTTCCAACACTCAAAAAGTATGGCGTACCAATCATGAAGCGTGTTGGAAGCAGGGCTTTAGATTTTGGTGCAAATGTTGCAACTGATGCGCTTCAAGGTGAGGATATCGGTGAATCTATGAAAATGCGCGCGCAGCAATCTGCCATAGACGCATTAGATGATTTAACAAAGACGAGACGTACAGTTCGGAAGAAGCGTAGGAAGTCAAGACAAGTTGGATCAGGCCGAGTTACTAAGCAAAGACGCAGGAAAAGTAAAAAGCCGACTAGAGCAGCACGTTCTAAATCTAGACGTCGAGTGAAAACAAGAAAGCGCAAACGAAATTCCACAGCTACTAGAAACAAGTCAAAACGAAGGAAGACAACATATTTGTAGAGCTAATACGATGCAGAGTATCAATTCGGCTTTGTGTTTCTTCGATTCTCCCCCTCATCAGACAGACATCATCTCCTCAACAATTGTAGACATAGTCCCCACAACAAATATCGATGGTAACCAGCAGCCTATTCAGTTTGATATACCTGCCAATCCTCAAGATTATATTGACTGTCAATCCATTGATTTAGAGTTGTGTATACAAATTAAGAAGACTGATGGTACAAATATCGATTCATCCAAGGATAAAGTGGGATTAGCAAATCTTCCTATTGCCAGTCTGTTCTCAGATGTGTATCTAATATTGAATGACAAACAGATTGAAGGAGGGGATCGAGCATATCCATATGGAGCATATATACATACAATGACTCAATTTCAAAAGCAAGCTAAACAGTCACACTTGCAAGTTTCTGGGTGGTATGATGATCAGCAAGGGAAATTTGATGATGTCTCAAATACAGGGTTGAAAAGACGAATGGATTTAACAGCGGATTCAAAGGAATTATACTTGAAAGGACCCGTCTATCTTGATTTCCTTCGTCAATCTAGATATCTGCTATCACAGGTTAAAATGCAAATAAAATTTATTCGTGCAAATCCTGAGTTCGCGTTAATGGCTTTTGGAGCTACAAACTATCAAGTCAACATAAGTAATGCCGTGCTCAATGTAAGGCGAGTAACAATGAACCCGTCAGTCATCAACGAGCATGCGACAGGATTGAGGAAAAACAATGCAATATATCCAGTTAATCACAGTGTGTTGACAAACTTCACAATTGGTGCGGGATCATCCTCACATGCCTACCCAAATCTTTTTCCCACTGCAATGCCAAAGGCGGTGTATATTACATTTGTGGAAAATGAGGCATTCATTGGTGCTTTTGAAAAGAATCCATTCAATTTCCAACACTTTAATGTTAGCAAACTAGCACTCTATCAGGATGGGAAATTTGTATCTTGCAAAGCATATGAGCCTAATTTCAAAGATGGCAAATTCGCACGTGAATATGGTTCTACTTTCACCGCCCTCAACATGTTTAATACAGATGATTCAAATGGAATTACAATGGATATGTACAAGAATGGCTACTTCTTCATTATGTACAACCTCACAGCAGATGCAGATCTAGGTGGTGAAAGCGTAGGAGTTGCAAAGCCTGGAAATCTACGACTGGAGGTATCATTTGAGTCACCTTTGAAGAAAACAATTACTTGTCTCATTTATGCTATCTATGATAGTAAAGTTGAGATAACAAGAATGAGAGACGTGACTGTCAGCTATCAGAGATGAGTAACTTAAGCAACATAGAAATCTTGAGGAAAATGAGGAAAGCTCATCCCTACTCCAAGACAATATTTCTCAATGTCTTTTCTAGAGATAATTTACCTGATTCAATTCCTTTCTATCCTTGTTCCCTTACCATCAATACGGATACCAACAATCTTCCCGGAAAACATTGGATTGCTGTATACATCAATCGTTATAAAGTTGCCGAATATTTTGACTCTCTTAATCAACCTCGTTTACATGATATCGCATTATGGATGAACAGGTTCTCCTGGACTGTTAGGAAGGTGACATCGTTCCCACTTCAAAGTAATACATCTCTAATGTGCGGTGGCTATGTACTCTATTTTGTCAACGAGAGACCATTGAAAAATAACTGTAAAAGTGCTTTAGAACTATTTTCAAAAAACTGTGATAAAAATGATGTAATTCTTACTAAATATGTTGAAACAGTTTTGAAATAAAGTTTTATGTTGTATCATTAACTTGCTCTCTTTTTTCCAAAACATGGGTTTATGAGGAAAAAAAACATGCTCATATTTCATTATCTATTCACATATATACAAAAACATGTTCATATTTCATTATCTATCCACATATATACAAAATCTACAATTTGGTTTTCATGAAACATTTTTTCAAATCACATATGATGGGAGGCACATCACTTACGTGGTGTGATCCAAAATGTCCCGGACTAACCTACTTGCAGATAACCTGTGATAACGAATACTACTTCAGATGTAAATTTAGGTCTTTAAGGCATGAGAAATATGGTTGCCGAAATTTTTCCGGTCAGTTTTCTATTTTTTCAAAATTTTCAAACATTTTTGTCTGAATTTCAAGATTTTCCTATAAATTCTAGCGATTTAGAATTAATATATTTAGATTAACTTGACAGTTAAGCTATCACTAATAACCTGACTAATAATTAACGGAAAAACAAATGTTTTGTTCCAGAAAACAGTTTACTTTTCAATGTATGAGCCGTTAGCATTCGTCACTTTTTGCCAACGAAGTCTCAATTCACAAAAAGCTTTATGAAAAAATTCCGGTGTCAAAGAATCAAAAAACTCAGTAACTGCATCCCGCAGTTCAACTGGCGATTCAAAATGGTGTCCACGAAGATGCTTTTTGAGGAATCTTAACAGATAGAAGTCACTTGGGGCCAAGTCAGGTGAATAAGGAGGATGGCTCAATAGTTGAAATCCGTTTCTCGTTAAGGCATTGGTTGTCTCCTGCGAGGTGTGAATCGGAGCATTGTCATGAAGCAAGTAGAGGGGAATGTTTCGTGGCTTTCTTATTTTCTTCCTCGCTTCAGATAACAGATTGGAATAATATTCGCTATTGATTCTTACTCCTTTATCCGCAAAGTCAACCAGTTGGATTCCCGAAGCGTTCCAAAAGACCGTCAGCATCAACGACCGGCGATGTGATGTTCCGGATCGCATTTTCAAAGGGGCAGACTCGCCTGATTTTCGCCACTCTGCAGATTCTCGCTTACTTTGAGGCAGATACAAACTTAAAGGTGTTTCATCCTCTGTAAGGATGCAGTTCAGAAACTGATCTCCGTGCATTTCGAGGAGATCCAAATTTGACTGTGCCGCCAGAAGTCTGTTCTCCTTCATTTCAGGTGACAGAAACTTCGGTACGAAACGTGATGCCAGTTTGCGATATCCATGTCTTTCGATGATGTCATGACATGAGTGATAACTGATTCGCAACTCTCTTGACAACTCACGGATGGTTATCCTTCTGTGTGCTGTAATCACTTCATCGCACTGACTCGATTTCTCTTCCGGAATCTCCTGCGGCCGACCAACAGTTGAAAAATCTTGCTCCACAGATTGTCTTCCGCGTTTAAATTCGCTTATCCAGAAATAAGCAGTAGTTCTCGATGGAGCTTTGCTTCCATATGCCAGGCTTAATTCCTTTAGAATGTCACCATTAGCGAAGCCGCGGATCAGGAGGTATCGTATCACACTGCGATATTCGACTGAAGACACGCTTGTCACATCCATCATGAAAACTGATAGAACAAAGAACCATCGTTGACACGGATTTCTTAATGAATGCGTGCTGAATGAACTTCACTGATTGATATCGTAACACATGAAGCAATTAACAAAAGACGTGCAATATTCATGGCAAAGATATCCGTCAAATAAGGTACAAATCAAAATCAATATAACTATAACAATAAGACAAATCGGATCTCGATCAATTCAGAAAATACAGAAATTCATGTTAAAATGTAAAAATATTTTTTAAAAATAAAAAACTGACCGGAAAAATTTCGGCGACCATATTTCTCATGCCTTAAAGACCTAAATTTACATCTGAAGTAGTATTCGTTATCACAGGTTATCTGCAAGTAGGTTAGTCCGGGACATTTTGGATCACACCACGTATGTCTTTAATGCCGGTTATCACAATCTTTCCATTATGGAACACATGAACATGATATGGATGCCAGTTAGTCAATTGAGCTGCTGGAAATAGCTCCACTTCATAAGTTAGATTATGTGATGATGTAACTTTACAGAAATCATAGTGATAGTGTAATTCACATAACACGGTCATTGTCTTCACTTTCCAATCAGATAATGAATCACCAAGTAAATGTTCCAAAGTTAAGTGTAGATATGAGAGATCACCCTCCATGACCCTTCCAATACATTGGATTGTTCCATTTGGAAAGAATAGGATAGTGAGAGATCTATCCTTCCTCTGAATCCTCCATGTTAACATTGAGGGTCTTCTAAGATGTAAGCTCGTTGTCGGCTTCAATTTGCGTTTTATCAGTAACCATTGTTTTCGGTTGGGTATATTCCTCTCGATCTCTTGTAGATTGAGTTTTGACTTTGCTTTTGTAGTTAACATCCGATTTAATCCTCCATCTTTAATGAATGACGTTATCTGTGGTAGTATCTCCCTTGTAAAGGTTTCCCATGTGACGTCACTGAAACGAAAAAATCGATATTCAACATCTTCACGTTTTGGTGAACAGACGTATAGTTTGACTGATGAATCACACTTTATCCATACCTTGTCATCGAAAGGAATCTTGATCCGAGTCTTATGGTTGTCAATGAGATCCGCAAAGTCTTTCAGTGAAGGCAATGAGTCAATACTAATGCAAACGCCACGATGTTTTCGATCACTATTTGCTATTGAATGACGAAATGCTATTCTTTTAGAATTTGTTATGTGAACGTTTTCAACGTCACTAAGTTTCCATGTTCTAATGTAATGAGGCATGTTCCGAAAGCTATGTTTCAAATTTAGGTTTAATGTTTGCCTAAAGTTTGTTATTTTATTAGCTCAACATATCGGAATGATGTTGAGTACAAATTCTTCACATATTCATTCACATTAGGACTACCTATTCATTAGTAATCATTTCTACATATCGGAAAGATGTAGAAATTTCAATTTTAGTAAGACTACTTATGTATTAGTAAGTGTTGCTACATGACGGAAGATGCAGCAATCGCAAGATCTATTACAAGTGGAATATTATATTGTTTTTATTTATACTTATTCTACATCACCTGTGACAGGAAGGCATCTCCTTCTCTTCGACGGTGGGGGAAGACCTAGGCTGTAGTGTCCATATGGTAATGATAAATTTTTATCCAGCCAACAGCGCTTATCCTCCAAAGTGAAAGACCTCGCTTCCTAAATGATTTTGTGCTAACTATGTGATTTTTTGAATTTATAATTGTCATATCTTCAGTTGTATCATTCTCACTATAATAGACACTCCTATAGTCATCATGTTTCAATTTTTTAACTGCTGCTCTCTGAATTCCTTTTGCACGTTTGATGCTATGATTCGTAGAGTCTAGATATTTCATGGAATACATTTTCGCTTTTAGTAGGATCATTTCCTCAAGCAACTTTCCAGCACACTCATCCTTAAAACAACCTAATCTAGCTTTGTTTGTAGTTGAGTATAGTCGGTGATGACTGTCATAGTTTGAAGAGTCAAACTTTTCACCGAAGTATAGAAGTATATCTTCCAGACGGACAGATGGTGATGTGTATAAACATAGGAAGAAACTGTCGGTATCACCTCCACAAAGCCGCGTTCTATTTATCAGTGGACATCCTTTTAGATCATTGTAATATAATTGATACATTTCCAACTTACTATAGTCAAGTACTGCTTGACCAACATATATTAATTTATTTAAAACTATTGAAGGTTTGTACATCTCCATACCAACCAGATCTTCATCAAATATTTTGTGTTGAACATAGAGAGGATGATTTGACAATTTCAGTAGTTGTTTCTCATTGTTGACTAGTTTAAATTTTTTCCTTCTCCTTACATTTTCCATTGTTTTACCATATAAAGAATTATTTTTCAATTTGTAGAATGACTTTTCGAAGTCAGTGTTTGATTGAGCCCTCTTTTGAGAGTTCATATCAATGTATGTTTTTAACCAAGGCTTTTGTGTGAATTTTATGCCACTATGAATCTTCTTGATTCTCATGCCCATGGTCAAGTAAAATTTTAAAATTGAATAGTGGACTACATAATTTTCCCTATCAAATTGATGGAGCAGAAGTTTCTTGATAGAAGAAAAATGTGTATTTGGTCTTACTTTTTCATATAGATTTTTCATATAGTGTGAAAACATTCTCTTTTCAATCATCTGCATTTCTGGAGCTAATGGGAAATCGGCAGTGTCATCATGAATGGCTGCAGGATACTCTAAATCTAAATCAAAAATGTAGCCGATTTCATCATCATCATCTATATTTTGAACATTTTCTTCATTTAAAAAATTATCTAATTCACTTTCATTCAACCATTTGAAATTTGAGTGGGGTAGATTTCTACTGAGTGAAGAACCATAAAGGTTATTAACATCTAAGTAGGTCAAATGTCGACTTTCATGTGTATTATTTCCTAATTCTTCAATGCGTGCACGCGCTCGGTGAATGTTGGTGAAAGTCATACCCCCTCTAATTCCTCGTTCAAATAGATTGTACATATTTTCATCTTATATGTAGTGTGGGGGATCATTGGAAGAGAAATTTAGTGCTGAGGTAAAGCTGAGATGTGGGAGACTGACAAAATGTACAGGGTCGACTTCATCCTCACGTTGACTCAATGCTCTAAACACTTCAAATATGTCTGCCAACAATAAAACATCTAACTTCAGATATGCCAGCATGTAATCACCAAATGTGCTACAATCAAATTCAATCCACGCCTTGTTAGCGTGTTCATATTCACTATCGGAACAGTCCTCACGAGTAAGATCATTATAGAATTCAAACTGTGGTGGTAGACAGTGTTCCGTCAACGTGTTTAAGTTTTTGAAGTATGAATATGGAAACGCTCCCTTCTGATATAAAACATTATCACTTAATTGTGGAAATTCTACCCTTAATGTCTCTACATGCTCATACGTTTGCAAGCCCTTGGCTAATTCACTCAAGGATGCACTTAGAAATTGATATGAGTCTAAGAATTTTAGTTTAAAGTATACTGTCTTCCCTTTGTATTCATTTACAGGGACACTGGCGGATAAAGTTATATATTTTTCAGCAGTTGCTGCTACAACATCTAATTTCCAAGACTTCATTCTTCCAATCGCTTTATAGCAAACGATGTGGCTATCATAATTTTTAAAATTGTGGAAAAATATGGGGAGCTCCCGTCTGTTAAGTCTTAACCGGAGATTGCATTTCCTACATAATGTTTGCCTATATCGTCCGGTGATATGATCATGATCACGAACTTTTATGACTTCATCGCTGAATTTTGATTTACATTTGTTGCAACATTCTGCATTCTCGTGGCGTGCTTTTTCATCCGCTGACAGTGACATTGGCTGCCTAGTTGTTGCACATTGGTTGTCATATAAGTCTTGGGCTACAGTTTCTAAGTGGTGCCAGAAACTAATAATGCAATTTTCTCCCTCAAAGAGGTAATACTTGTTTTCAAATTTTGATTGAAGGGCATTATGCCAGACATGATAAGCTCCAATGGCCGCAGGTTTATGTATTTTATTATCAATGTAGCACTCTATATCTGCATAAATTACTAAAGGAGGACTTAGTTGATATTCCATGCTACTTGTTAGTACTTTTAGATCCGATGGCATTTTTTCTATTTGTGCTTTTCCTCGAATACAAAACTGGAAGTGTCGTTCTAGTGTTGTTTTATATGTGAATGACTGAGTGCATCTTTCGCAGAAGTATTTATGTCTTTTTAAAGTTCTCCTATACAATCTTGACAGCTTTGGAATTCCACAATAGTGTGCTGCTCCATTGTTTAGAATTAGCAAAATATTAACCGTTTGCCTACCAGTAAAGTTACTATTGTAACGAACACCTTTTAGTCCATTTTCATAAAAGTGAATGTTAATTTTAATATCATTATTTTTCTCAAATTTTGGAATATCTTTGATTGATACTGGTGTGGAAATGCCTTCCATATTTAGCTCAGATGTCCACTCACTATATGATTTTACTTCATTCCTTGAATAAGGTACTTCATTATAATGCAATATTGATAAAACTGCATATAGGAAGCAATCATTTGCATTTGAATTAACATTAATGACAGCTTTAGAGTTTTTTAACTTCTTTGGTAGAGGAAATGATTGTCCACCTGACAGTATTGGACTTGTTATTACATTGAACTCTATATTTTGTACATCATCTATAATCCAATTGCTACCCTTTTTTGTGAAGGCTTCAATATGATTTATTAGACTATTTAGATGATCCTGAAACCAAGCATCATAGTCATAAATATAGTTTGAGGATGATGAGGTAAAGTGTGCGAGAAAAGTTTCTTCTTCTTGAGGATTAGAACGGACATAACGAATTTGTGCAATCAGACGACCGCGCAATTGATAGCTCCTTAGTAAGTCAGACACTAAATTCCCTAACATGGAACGCATGCTTTCTAAGAATGATGTTATGTCCACAGTAGGTGTTGTTGGCGTGATATCATACACACGTGCATGGCCATTGAGTGCGCTTTCACTGAGACTAACAGTTCCATAGTTATTATGCATATTCATCTCACTATTTGTGTTATGTACATTCATATGCTGTCGAAATCTACTTATAGAGTTATACGTTTTACCACACCGAGAGCAGTATTGCATAAAGTTTTGTATGTTAGTTGAAGCGTTGGTTGTTGGCTTAGAAGTAGATCTATTTTGATTATTTGAATTTGACTCTGTTATGCTATCATTCGGTTTATTATTGCATACAAGTTTATGCCTCTTAAGATTATCCATCCTATTCGTCTTATATGGACACTTGCTACATTGATATGTTTTTCCTAACTTACAAAATTTTTCATGTCGTTGCAAATTGCCTATGAGAGTAAATACTTTTCCACACTTGGTACAGACAACCATGATTATTGATGAGGATAATAAATTAACAAGCCTTTATATACATCTATCAACCGATAACGTCAGCGTCATCACTAGCCAATAGCATATGTTCCCATCTGATGTAAAGAGAAAACACATACAATTTCAACAATTCAGCCACCCAAATCGTCCATCCTCGTTAGGCGCACTTTTTTGATCCCATTTTGGGAAAAGTCGAGGTGAACAAGCGTTTCTTTATTGTGCTGTTGGCTGATGGTTACTTGTGAGGCCAACAGGAGGTTTGATTGAGTTATATTTTGTAAGGACTCAACCAAACCTCTGTTGTCCTCCATTAACTGAGCCTCGCGAGCCTCGGACTGTTTTAATCGCTCTTGACACCGCCGTAACTTGCTTACGATGTCCTCCTCCTCCGTCGTTGCGTCAAGGTCTACGTTGTACTCACGTACTGGGAGAGGAGCCTTAGGAACTGCGGCTGGGATAGGAGGTGTTGGAGAGGAAGGAGCTGCGGCTGGGATAGGAGGTGTTGGAGAGGAAGGAGCTGCGGCTGGGATAGGTGTTGGAGGTGAAGGAGCTGGGACTGGGATATCAGCTGCTGAGGATGGGACCAATGTCATCATCGGCGACAATGGTAGGTGGACATTCCAGCTAGGAGACGCCCGGATGTTGGAGAATGAGATCTCCGCTTGAGACGCAAACATCACGGAGTCCTGTAATTGAAAGGAACAATTGTTTATCATCCATTTACCTTTTTTTAACATTAATTAGATACAAATGTGAATTCCTCTTACCTCCTGCTGGATTGCGGTTTCTTGATCGGATCCACTCGCCTTGTTAGGAGTCACCGAATCATTCTGAAAGATGAATTAATCAATTGTAGACGAATATATTAATAATAAAGTGTGTTTTAAAATAAATTTTAATGAAAACAATTCTGTACACATGCAGTTAACCAGTCATATACTTACATGTACATCAGAATCATCATCTTCGTCGGAAGAGGACGTCGGAGATGAAGTCGCTGAAGTAGTGGCTTCATCCTCGGATGAGGAGTCCGAATCCTCCGATGACTCGCGAATTGAGTACGGTTTCTCCTCATTGTCCTCTACCGACGTTGTTGTCGCCGGCGTAGACAAGAAGCTTCTGTGGTGCTTCTTCAGCGACAGAGATCGCATAGACTGCAACGAAAAATATGATGACATGTTTGCAACTCATTGACGAAGTATGTATGTTTTTAAAAATACTTGATGCATTTTCAGTTATTGTTGACTGAGACCTATGTAATGACACTTACGGGACTCGAAGGTAGTCTGCTCCTCGGTGAAGATAAGCGCGGAATTTTCGGGCAGCTTTGAACACTAGGAAACAGCTGAAAGTAGGAAAAATTCATGTTTAATTTCACATTGAGAACTAATAAATAACTGAAATGCTTACATTTCGCAATTTTTCGGCCACTACATCATCATTAGTCTTTGTCGGGTGAGGTAGCTCACTCTGAAATGTTTAAGCAATGTTGATTTACTTTATGTATAGAAATAATTAAATTAGTCAATAAATACTTACATCTTTAGCGAACAGTTTCTTCTGAACCAACACCTTGGCTCTCTTCGGTGGGGGCATCAGTGCATCCTGAAATGTTTAACAACATATAATCATTTCATACATAATGAAGTAGTATTTTTTTATTTTTCTGCTGTGAGCCAGTTATCCGTTGAAACTAGCATGTAGAATTGATGGCACTCACCTCACAATCACTAAAAGTCTCATCGATGAACTCCCGAGACTTAGGAACTCGCGACTTTTGAGGCTTATCCTTTGGAGCAGGTTCATCCAACTGGGAAAGCACGCCTTCAGTCGGTCGATCCTTCCCAAAAAGACGCTCCAACTTCTTCTTCTCAACTTTGGAGGTTAAGTTAATCCCCTTTCTCCCATTTAGTTGAGCACAAGGGGTGTGCTTGGCAATGAATGCTTTCGCGGAGTCACTATTCACCTTTGCATCGCTCTTTTCATACCTCTTACACGTGAGGCAGTAGAGGTAGGTGCAGTCCTCTCGGAAGGAGCATTCCTTATGCCCGCTTTTGTTCGCATGTCGAACGGGCAGTTGGCAAGTCTCACAGAAATGGAAGATGAGACGTTGCCGTGCGATGCTTTCTTGTCGAACCATTTCTGTAGAGGATAAAAAAATTTTATTATAATTTAATCTCTTTTTAAATGAGAAATCATTTATGTACCATCTTCAAACCTTTATTAAGTACTAGATTAATATTTGACAAATCTTAAGAAGAAATAAAATTTGAAGTTGAAATTGAAACCGAAAGTCGAAAATTAGATATTTATTCGAAAAGGGTTTGTTCATAAAAAGACATAAAATTTGGAAGCAGCTGATTAATCATTATTTAATTTCGAAATAATAACAGAATGAAAATGAGATTTCGAAAATTTGAACCACTTCTCAATTGGTTTAATTAAACAAGCTTGAATTTTATACATCTGTTAGCAGATGACAGACTGAATATTTAAAATGGATGAATGCTTTATTTAGGTATCTTTTTATTTATTTACAAACTGTGAAAATCTTGTTGATTCAAATACACTTACATTTAAACTGATATATTCATGTCTCTCGCTCAGTGACTTAATATAGGATGAAAAATTAAAAAAAAAACATGGTTAATAATATAACATAAAGTGTTCCTATCCTAAAAACCCAAGCTTCTATATTTAAAGAAATTTGGTTATAAAAACTTAATAATGTTCCTACTCCCGAATATCCTATAAAGTAGCACAACATGACAATGAAACTCACTTCAGAATTGTAATAAAAACCGGAGAACGGAGGAACGAAGAACGACGTCTGTTATGGACACTGAATAATTTGAAAATGAGTGAAAATTCGTTGTGTGCAACTTCTTTATATATGAAATTGACAAAGCAACTATGAACAAAGACCTTATGACATCACATCCTGGAATTGGTACGGTTAAACAAAATTGATAACTCAAACAAGAATTGGAACAGCTGGTTTATTTTTAACCTTAGAAATGGAAGTGCCATCATATGTGTTGAAAGATTTCTACATGTAAACAGTAGAGTGAATTCAAAGTAATATGAACTGATGGACTGATGTATTATTTGATATACATGTTATTATTAATAGTCATATAATGATTCATATTTGAAGATATAAAACGTGTGGTTTGAATAGAACATTAAAATTTGAATTAAGCGCTAAATTTCGAAAATTCAAATTCGCGCCAAAATTCGAATAATCAAATTTAAAGACTTTTTCGAAAATTTGAATTTCGCGCCAAAATTCAAATAATCAAATTAAAATACTAGGTTAGGGTTAAGGGTTAAGGTTAGGGTTAGGGTTAAGGTTAGGGTTAGGGTTAAGGTTAGGGTTAGGGAAGCAAGAAGACCACTATGGCACCCGGAACCCATGGGTAAATAAATTTTCGAGTGCGCGAAGCGCACGAGAAAATTTATTTACCCTATAATCCGAAAACTTTCGAGGGCGCGAAGCGCCCGAGAAATTGTGAGGCCCCCCCCCGCCGTGTATGAAGTGTATGAAGGTCAAAGGTCAAGGTCAAGTGTAGAGGTTTGTATATTATGGTCATTTTTGGTTGTAAAACTTTAACTTTGAAAATTTGTAAACTTAGTCATTTTTGTAAAAAACTTGGAATTTTTTCAAGTTGCATACAGATGCATACAACTAGGATTTTTTCATCAAATGGGTACATACAATATATCATTCGAATGCTCTTTTCATGCTGATTCTAATGGTGTATTGTATGACACATGTATGACATATAACTAGAGAGCTACATGTCTTTAAAGAATGGGCTAAAAACTTAGTGAATTTAAAAATCTAACATTTGTCTGCTTGCATACAGTTGCATACAACTAGGATTTTCCCATCGAATAGGTACATACCTTATATCATTCTAAAGGTCTTTTCATTCTCATTCTTATGGTGTCGTGTATGACACATGTATGATATCATCCTGGACTGCTACAAGCATTTTAAAATTAACAACATAACTGTTTCTTTAAAAGTTATATGTTCCTATTTATTTCAAGTTGAAGTCTTCATACTTGATTTTTGTTTCAATTCAGTTATTGAACATCATTAATTGTAGATAGTTATTCCCCTTTCCCATTCAGACCTTAATTGAAGACCGATTTGTGAAATGATAAAACAAGTCTGTTCATATATACAAATGAATATTAAATAAAGAGATTAAGAAAAAACACACTAAATGTCATCAAGGTAAGGAAAGGGTACAAGTTTTTTCAAGTCCACTTGCACATGGATCCTGGTCTTCTTGGGCGCACAGGGACAGCGACGTGGTGTGTCAAGGTCGATGACCGAAAATTCGAGAGCGGTTGTGAGGTTCCGCTCGTTCGGCTCCATCCTCATGAACACCCGTTTGGTGTGGTACTTTTTCGCGGCGTTCCTTACTTTGACCGTGACCCGTCCATAAAGTGGCGTTCGCATGGACTTCTTATTCATGTGACGCATCGTCTCGATTGATACGTCACTATCTTCATCACTCGAGTAGTCGGGCGATGCAGGGGCTTGGGTGAACACCACCGGCTCGTTTGGTGTTGTCGATCGCTCCATCGGAGATTGGGGAGGTGTATTGGTACGTTCCACTGGCGAAGTGGTACGATCAGCAGTACCGTTCTCAACTGCGGCTTTCTGTTTGCGATCCATTATGACTTGTAGATTTAAAATAATTGTAACTTGTAAACGTGAGGATTAGAACCTTTGATAAGAATTGGTACAAACCTCGGACTTCTATACTTTTTAAACAAAGGAAATCCTAACAGCCAATCAGAGAGGTACCGAACTTCCCTAAAGAATATATATAACTATATAAAGGATGTCATTGTTCCAAACTGTTAAGTACTTATCCTCAACGTTCCATAACAAGAAGCATGTCCTCAAAACCACTATTTTATTTTCAAAATGACAGCCAAGTCATTATGGGAGGTCAGTTGGACATGACCATGCATCTCTCTTGCGGCTGCAAAGTGGCCCTTTGGAAAACCTTGACTGTGTCAGCACTTCAAAGGCGGAGTGGACTACCGGTGAAGTGTCCGGTACACGAGTGTGACCATGACTTTAGTAAAAATCAGACATTTCATGAGTGGTGTGATGACTTCCTGAAGATCATGGAGTCGCCTGAGGGACGTGATTTGCACCCGTCATTTATTTTTCACGCTTAAATTAAACTTACATTGTAAATCTCTTGTCTTTTCATTTTAAACATAGTTCTGGAATTGGTTTTCTTATTGGGGAGCAACTAAATCATAACTGCACATTAAAGTTTCACATCTAAATAGTGCTACATTTAAAATAATTGTCACAATAGTCGCAATTGAGCAAACCCATTCAAAATCAAACAACGGACGTCTATCGGTACGTACCCAAGTGCTCAGAACCAAACCACACAAGTTCGATCATAGACGTTCCGAAACACAGTGTACCAAACACATGTACCTATCCAGTAAAACAGATCTCATACAAGTTCCTATTCATAACACTGAATTATACATGTACCTATCCATGTGCCTATCGATAACTAAATTATACATGTACCTATCCATGTACCTATCCATGTACCTATTGATAACACTAAACTTTACATGTACCTATCCGTCGCAAGTAGGGCACAGTTTTCACTACTCACACACACCTTCCGCATACCACAAACCACAGACACACATACACCACCCGCACTTGCCGCAGTCTCACACCACTCGCACACAAATCCGTGCAGTTATTAGGCTCACAACCATGTCAAGTGTCAAGGAGAACTTAGTTTTGGTCATTTCTGGGGAAGCATCAATTTGGAATACGTACCATGTAGTTGTTTCCTCAGGTTTCCTTCATGGATGCCCTATCCAATAGTCATTTCCGGCAGCTGCTTGATCGACAACATTCCAGTTTGCTAGAAGATTCAGGTTTTCATTCTCGCAGCTATTAATCGATATTTGAAAAAAGTTACTTGTTAGATTCATGAAATTTGTTGTTTGTCCGAAGTTTATCATCCAGAATGATGTAAGGAAACGTAATGTTATTTCTTTCCTCATCTGCACGACAGACATGAATTCTGTTTGAATTTGCTTATCTGTTGTTATTCAATAATTGCGATGGTGACGTTGTCATCAACAATCATTGGTTTCTAATGTTTTCGTCTCAGGTGGAAGATAGGAAGTGGATGTTGTGTTTTATCCAAATTTTATTCTTCTCTCGCAGTAACAATTCGCCGTTTTTAAAGTCATGTCTGGTTTTCAAGTCGAAATTTTGTTGAGGAATAAATGCCAAATTGTTACAAAGTCATGTGACAATTGAAGTTTCAAGTCAAGAGTCTTCCACAACAGACTGTCTGCTATCTTCACAAGTCCACTGGAGCATTGTTGTTATCTGTGGGTCGGTGCCTCATAAACGCATCTTAACCTCCTTGAACGTGTTGAGAAACGTGTTAAGAATCTTATGGGTGAAAAACTTGCTAACAAGTTGCAGCCGCTCTCCGTCAGACGGGATGTTGCTTCACTCAGTCTCTTCTACAGGTACTATTTCTGTAGAAGCAGCTCTGTAGTAAATGAGTGCTTACCCAAACCTAAGATCTTCTCCAGAAGCACACGCAGAGCTAATGCACTCACATGATATCATGTGACCTTAGAACGCGCGCGTACTGAGTTGCTCGAATAGCTTTTTTGTTCGCACGGCACAGCTTTGGAATCAGCTTCCGCAGACCACTTTCCCTGACCAAAACAATTTTGATCCTCTCAAGAGGCGTGCGAACAGGTTTCTGATGGGGACAGCTTAATCAGATTAGAAGATCTGTTTTTTCCTTTTATTTATTTAAAATAATGCAATTTGTTACTTTTTTATTGAGTAACCCCTAGCTTCGTTCGTGGCTCATAGCTCTGTTATGGGTGAAAATTCTGTAAAGAAACGAGTTCTCAATGCATTTTACAGCAGTGGATTGAGAATACATCATCCCTGTTATCAAGAGCGAATTCGGTGTAGATCAGATGAATTTTGTCGTGAAGCATGTAAGTCATCACAAGGAGACTTACATAGATTAGTTCGAGTGCACAGGAAACATACGCCCAGTATATCAGGCACCGTGAACATCTGCATGTAAATGAAATTTGCTTTTCCTGATCTCGATATGCACAGCAATGATTTCATTATCGGTTAAGTCCACATTCACTAGATTGCCATCAGCAAGGGGAGACGTTTTAATGTTATCTACCCTTGACTAGTGGCCACGGCGAAGGACGACAGCTCTTAAAGTGGTCCCAGCGACTGTTCAAAGAATCAAAGTATTATAAATTGCTTATTAGCTTGACATTCATTACTTAGCTTGACTTCATGTTAAAATATGCGCTGCTTTCAAGCTCATCTACCGAGATGCATGGAACTGTCATATTCCCGACTCATTGCGTCCAGCAACCATGCTGGAACCCTCTTTTGGTGTAAATGAGATGCTTCTGCTTTCTGGGAACGGCAGTAAAAAAGGGCAGTAGCTGGATCTCTGGAAAACTTTAGCATCAGATGTCACTGTAACATTTTAGCATCATATTAAATCGCCCTCTTGAAAAGCATGAATTTTACGTAGTACTTAGTGGTTAACTATTTCAGCCTACTACGTTGGAGACACACTAAATCATTTACCTATGTTTTCAATGATTCGATTCGACTCCATGAACAGATTTCTTATGCGAGTAGGCAATGTGTGACTATTGACATGTGATGGCAGAATTTCCTGTGTCAACTGCTGAATATATACAACATGGTACTAGTAGTGACCTCCGTGGCGCAGTGGTTAAGTGCTTGCCCTAGCGATCGTTAAGTCGTGCGGTCGAGGGTGTCAACGGAAGTCGATAGAAAGCGTGTGTGGACTGACACTATCACCTCACGACAGCTGAAGTCTGATTACATCAGCGCCGTCCAGTCCCCAATGGGAGAAAAGTGTCGACATTGAATAAGATGCCATAATTCCACATAAATTAAGCTGAATTCATAGATTTCCTCTGAAGTAGTACACTGTAAATGTTCTCATGAAACCTCCTCTGACTCGTATAAAGTGAGTCATTCGTACTCGTCATGACATATGTCAAGTAATAGTTGAATCTCAGGACAATTTTGCATCGAATAGCTTTAAATAGAATCAGTGTCCTCAATCACGTGAACTTTTCGAAAAATCAACGAGAATGACGAAAGGCGTTCTTCTAATGCTGCAAATCATGAAAGCAATTAGTGAAAGTTATTTGAAGAACATCAATTGCCTATGGTTTGAGGGAGAATGCTGTTTCTCTGCAATCTTGAGGGTAAGAGATTCATTCCTTCAGAAGAATTGATAAACTTAACACGTATAGATTCTTGACATTTGACATATCATACTTAGATGACGCACTTCAACATTTCAACATTCAATTCCGTCAGTAAGAATGAATCAATTTGAACTCAATATTTTTCCACGATAACAGCCAGGGTGACTGTATACACGAATTTGGTATTGAGTGCACGAATATACACGACCATACGCAAATTTTATGCATGATTCACGAAATTCAAAAGCAGTAAGCAGTTGGAAGAAGCACAAATTGTAGTTTGAATATTTTAATTGTGCTAGTATGTTTTCTGATTTCATGAAAAAGTGGAATATACTTGGTTATACTCGTATTCTGAACAGCACAATAAATGTGGTCTGCTTGTCTGGGTATTGGTTATCGCTTTTTTAGGACATATATTTCAAAGTCGCTTTTAATCATCTTTACAGAATACAATTTTAAAATAATCGTCGTATAGTAAGAAATATAAGAAATGTACAGTTCAGCTTGCTGCAATTCAAATTCAAATACAGCGGCGTTGATCGGGAAAGCAACAAACCTAGACAGTAGTAAGCAAAACTCCACTTCTGGACCGCGCAAGATGGCGGCCATCGCTGCGTCCCCCCCCCCTCTGGCACGGCAGAGTGTCGTGGTCGGCCGCCGTGGTGCTTCGTGTCTGAGTCCCCCCCCTCCCCCCCCTCCCCCCCCCTCTGGAACGACAGAGTCTGTCGTGGTGTGCCGGCCAGGTTGGTTCACAACATGTTCGCTGACTCCCCCCCCCTCTGCAACGACAGAGTGTGAGACTCGAGTGAGTTGGTCCGACCGCCTGGTGGACTTGGGCGACCGTCTAGGTTGACGTGGGCGACCGTCTAGGTTGACGTGGGCGACCGTCTAGGTTGACATGGGCGACCGCCTAGGTTGTCTTGGATGGTGAAACGGTGGCCAGATTCGGATTCAGCGTCAAATTCTGCATCTGTGATGTGATTTCCAGCTCAATCGGCGAGAAAAACTGTTTCTTCAAAATTTTGGCAGAGTTAAAATGTGGGACGTTTTGGTGTGTAGGGCCCAAACGAAGCCTCGGATGAGAAAACGGAGGCCAGATTCGGATTCAGCGTGAAATTCTGCATCTATATGGTGAATTTGAAAGCAATCGGAGAGAAAAAATTTTTCGCTGACGTCCCCCCCCTCTGGACAGCTTGCTTCGATTTTGGCTTCCAGTGGACGAATTTTGTCGTGCAATAGCTCGTTTGAAAGCTAAGAGTGAGACAAATTCAGTGAAAGAATCGGCTTGTTCCTATCTGTCTTCGTTTAGATGTGAGACGCCATTTAAGATTTTGGGACATTGGCGAAAAACGACAGAGTTAGAATTTGGGACGTTTTGGGCTGTAGCTTCAAAACGAAGGCTCGGATTGGAAAACGGATTTCAGATTTGGAATCAGCGTGAAATTCTTTATCTGTATGGTGAGTTTCAAGTCAATCGGAGAGAAAAAATTTTCAACATTTTTCGAAAAAACGACAGAGTTAGAATTTGGGACGTTTTGGTGTGTAGCGCCCAAACGAAGCATCGGATGAGAAAACGGAGGCCAGATTCGGAATCTACGTGAAATTTTGGGTTAGGAAGGATGTTTCCAGCGAAATCGGAGAGAAAAAATTTTCACTGACCTCCCCCCCCCCTCTGGACAGCTTGCTTCGATTTTGGCTTCCAGTGGACGGATTTTGTCGTGCGATAGCTCGTTTGAAAGCTAAGAGTGAGACAAATTCAGTGAAAGAATCGGCTTGTTCCTATCTGTCTTCGTTTAGATGTGAGACGCCATTTAAGATTTTGGGACATTGGTGAAAAACGACAGAGTTAGAATTTGGGACGTTTTGGGCTGTAGCTTCAAAACGAAGGCTCGGATTGGAAAACGGATTTCAGATTTGGAATCAGCGTGAAATTCTTTATCTGTATGGTGAGTTTCAAGTCAATCGGAGAGAAAAAATTTTCAACATTTTTCGAAAAAACGACAGAGTTAGAATTTGGGACGTTTTGGTGTGTAGCGCCCAAACGAAGCATCGGATGAGAAAACGGAGGCCAGATTCGGAATCTACGTGAAATTTTGGGTTAGGAAGGATGTTTCCAGCGAAATCGGAGAGAAAAAATTTTCACTGACCTCCCCCCCCCCTCTGGACAGCTTGCTTCGATTTTGGCTTCCAGTGGACGGATTTTGTCGTGCGATAGCTCGTTTGAAAGCTAAGAGTGAGACAAATTCAGTGAAAGAATCGGCTTGTTCCTATCTGTCTTCGTTTAGATGTGAGACGCCATTTAAGATTTTGGGACATTGGTGAAAAACGACAGAGTTAGAATTTGGGACGTTTTGGGCTGTAGCTTCAAAACGAAGCATCGGATTGGAAAACGGATTTCAGATTTGGAATCAGCGTGAAATTCTTTATCTGTATGGTGAGTTTCAAGTCAATCGGAGAGAAAAAATTTTCAACATTTTTCGAAAAAACGACAGAGTTAGAATTTGGGACGTTTTGGTGTGTAGCGCCCAAACGAAGCATCGGATGAGAAAACGGAGGCCAGATTCGGAATCTACGTGAAATTTTGGGTTAGGAAGGATGTTTCCAGCGAAATCGGAGAGAAAAAATTTTCACTGACCTCCCCCCCCCTCTGGACAGCTTGCTTCGATTTTGGCTTCCAGTGGACGGATTTTGTCGTGCGATAGCTCGTTTGAAAGCTAAGAGTGAGACAAATTCAGTGAAAGAATCGGCTTGTTCCTATCTGTCTTCGTTTAGATGTGAGACGCCATTTAAGATTTTGGGACATTGGTGAAAAACGACAGAGTTAGAATTTGGGACGTTTTGGGCTGTAGCTTCAAAACGAAGCATCGGATTGGAAAACGGATTTCAGATTTGGAATCAGCGTGAAATTCTTTATCTGTATGGTGAGTTTCAAGTCAATCGGAGAGAAAAAATTTTCAACATTTTTCGAAAAAACGACAGAGTTAGAATTTGGGACGTTTTGGTGTGTAGCGCCCAAACGAAGCATCGGATGAGAAAACGGAGGCCAGATTCGGAATCTACGTGAAATTTTGGGTTAGGAAGGATGTTTCCAGCGAAATCGGAGAGAAAAAATTTTCACTGACCTCCCCCCCCCCTCTGGACAGCTTGCTTCGATTTTGGCTTCCAGTGGACGGATTTTGTCGTGCGATAGCTCGTTTGAAAGCTAAGAGTGAGACAAATTCAGTGAAAGAATCGGCTTGTTCCTATCTGTCTTCGTTTAGATGTGAGACGCCATTTAAGATTTTGGGACATTGGTGAAAAACGACAGAGTTAGAATTTGGGACGTTTTGGGCTGTAGCTTCAAAACGAAGCATCGGATTGGAAAACGGATTTCAGATTTGGAATCAGCGTGAAATTCTTTATCTGTATGGTGAGTTTCAAGTCAATCGGAGAGAAAAAATTTTCAACATTTTTCGAAAAAACGACAGAGTTAGAATTTGGGACGTTTTGGTGTGTAGCGCCCAAACGAAGCATCGGATGAGAAAACGGAGGCCAGATTCGGAATCTACGTGAAATTTTGGGTTAGGAAGGATGTTTCCAGCGAAATCGGAGAGAAAAAATTTTCACTGACCTCCCCCCCCCCTCTGGACAGCTTGCTTCGATTTTGGCTTCCAGTGGACGGATTTTGTCGTGCGATAGCTCGTTTGAAAGCTAAGAGTGAGACAAATTCAGTGAAAGAATCGGCTTGTTCCTATCTGTCTTCGTTTAGATGTGAGACGCCATTTAAGATTTTGGGACATTGGTGAAAAACGACAGAGTTAGAATTTGGACGTTTTGGGCTGTAGCTTCAAAACGAAGCATCGGATTGGAAAACGGATTTCAGATTTGGAATCAGCGTGAAATTCTTTATCTGTATGGTGAGTTTCAAGTCAATCGGAGAGAAAAAATTTTCAACATTTTTCGAAAAAACGACAGAGTTAGAATTTGGGACGTTTTGGTGTGTAGCGCCCAAACGAAGCATCGGATGAGAAAACGGAGGCCAGATTCGGAATCTACGTGAAATTTTGGGTTAGGAAGGATGTTTCCAGCGAAATCGGAGAGAAAAAATTTTCACTGACCTCCCCCCCCCTCTGGACAGCTTGCTTCGATTTTGGCTTCCAGTGGACGGATTTTGTCGTGCGATAGCTCGTTTGAAAGCTAAGAGTGAGACAAATTCAGTGAAAGAATCGGCTTGTTCCTATCTGTCTTCGTTTAGATGTGAGACGCCATTTAAGATTTTGGGACATTGGTGAAAAACGACAGAGTTAGAATTTGGGACGTTTTGGGCTGTAGCTTCAAAACGAAGCATCGGATTGGAAAACGGATTTCAGATTTGGAATCAGCGTGAAATTCTTTATCTGTATGGTGAGTTTCAAGTCAATCGGAGAGAAAAAATTTTCAACATTTTTCGAAAAAACGACAGAGTTAGAATTTGGGACGTTTTGGTGTGTAGCGCCCAAACGAAGCATCGGATGAGAAAACGGAGGCCAGATTCGGAATCTACGTGAAATTTTGGGTTAGGAAGGATGTTTCCAGCGAAATCGGAGAGAAAAAATTTTCACTGACCTCCCCCCCCCCTCTGGACAGCTTGCTTCGATTTTGGCTTCCAGTGGACGGATTTTGTCGTGCGATAGCTCGTTTGAAAGCTAAGAGTGAGACAAATTCAGTGAAAGAATCGGCTTGTTCCTATCTGTCTTCGTTTAGATGTGAGACGCCATTTAAGATTTTGGGACATTGGTGAAAAACGACAGAGTTAGAATTTGGGACGTTTTGGGCTGTAGCTTCAAAACGAAGCATCGGATTGGAAAACGGATTTCAGATTTGGAATCAGCGTGAAATTTTTTATCTGTATGGTGAGTTTCAAGTCAATCGGAGAGTTTCAAGTCAATCGGCGAGAAAAATGTTCAACATTTTTCGAAAAAACGACAGAGTTAGAATTTTTGCGATGGCTGCCTACTGTAGAGCCAAAACGAAGCATCGGATGGGGAAACGGAGGCCAGATTCGGATTCAGCGTCAAATTCTACATGGAAATGGTGTATTTCCAGCTCAATCGGAGCACTAGAACCGGAGATAGACGGGATTTTTAGTGTTTGGATGATGGGTATTACGTCATCAGCTGATCGCCACACACTATATAAGCTGAGAACCGACGGAGACTTTTCATTTAGAGGAGAACGATTGTCAGAGGTAGGTCGTCTCTCTGAGCTCCGATGATAGCTTCGGACATTCCAAATTCCAAGTTTCTGTAAGAAACCGACTTAGAAAATTTCATTGCTGATATCAGCTAAGCCGTCAGACTTAGAGGTTCGCCAGGAGATGGCCTTCGTCTCCAGGCCATAAAAGACTCCAAAACTTAAAGGCTTGTAACTTTGCTTCTACAAGTCCGTTTGACTTGATTCAAAAAAGGTTCGGTCGCTATTGACCTGCCCTAAGTGATGGACTACTTATAAAATTTCATAAGTAGTGCTAAAAAGTTGAAAATTTTAAATTCACTAGTTTTGGAGGTTTTCTGGGGTTTTCGACCCTGCTGAAGTCAATGAAAGCATTTTTAATGATGTCTGAGCCAGTCTTCTCATGGTATAAGCGACTTTTCACTGAAAGCGAGCAAGACACGGAGAGTTTTGCTGTAATATTCCACTGACAGGGTGTTCCTTCGGGACGGCGGACGATGCCGTAGTGATAAGTGTGGCAAGGGAATGTGTCATATTTAAGACCGTAACCGCTGGACAACTCATGTCTCATGTTGGGCATTTGACACAGCTCTCAACGTAGCACTTTGAACGCCAATCGGTTGAGTCTTAGCTATCTTGTCATGGGTGGCCTCTAAACATCTCCATTGCAAAACGCTGGTGAATCAATCTCTCTAACGGCTTGCTATCAAGCAGATCAAAGCAATAACTTGGGATGTTTCCTCAAGGTTTTCAAGTATGCTGAGTTCAAATCTGCTATCAGATTTCAAATTTAACTAAGACTAAGGCAGCTTTGAGGGGTTAGATCCCAGCTACTGTTCACTACCTTTGACTCGGCGTTGCTGTTACCACTTCGGGGCAGTGACAATGATGTCTTCAGCTGTAAAGAGCGGGTATCGGGGAAGATCTCTCACTTCCCTAGTGATCAGTACAAGGCCTTCGGGCTGTCGACGGGATCGAGTGCCACTCACTACACTCAAATCTATCATTCCTCACTAAGTGTAAATTACTGACTATACATTTGTCCTGCTATCAGGTTATTTTTGACTTGCTATCTAGTTGAATAGTCTCTTGCTATCAAGAGATTCACTTCTACTCATAAAGCACATCATCGCTGTAATACCTCCTTTGCTCGAGCGTTCCTTCGGGACGGCGGGTACTGCCGTAGAGGGATTGTGTTGCACGGGTTGTTCGTCGTTTGTTAGACCGAAACCTCTGAGCCGTTGCTCATGTTGGGCGTTCGACTTCATACTCAACGTGACGCTTTCTTTCGCCAGGTCAGAGTACTTCAGCCATTCGACAAAGGTTAGTCTTTATGATATGGAGTAGAGTGAAATGTAATTCATTAGATGTCCCTTCAATGATTGCTCCCATGATAAACGTTGATGAGACAAATGAAATGATTCTCATCTTCCCTTTTCAATGATTGAAATCTACTAACACACTACCGTATAATCGGCCACTATGGGGCAAGACATGATAGAGCCTTCAATGCGCTTTGCCCTGGGCAGTCTTTAGACTGGCGAATACTATCATTAAGTTGAATCTGCTATCAGTCAACTTGAACGTTGCGTCGCATTAGAGGGGTATATAAACCACTGCCTCTCATTTCATTTCATTTCAATCATGCAGACGCCGAACAGTCAAGTCACCTCTCCTCGCGGACCGCAGTTAAGGCCGCGAAATTTATTTGAGGAGTTTGTCAGGCTAGAGGAGCAAGACAGAGTTTTTAATAATCTTGCTCGGATTGGCAATCCGATGACAGCAACTGCTGTCAATCCAACGGAATGGCGCTACATTCCACTTTTTAGCCATGCGCCAGCTAGTGTGGAAGTCGACAGTGCTACCAAAGAGAGAGTCAAAGACTCTCTCAGCAGAATTGGTAGGGTGTAAGATGACGTTACTCCCGAGAACGAACCATCGACTCTCTTAAGGGCCACCATGGGGCAAGACATGATAGAACCTCCTCGCGGTTTGCCCTGGGCAGTCTTCGGACTGGCGAATACTATCATTAAGTTGAATCTGCTATCAGTCAACTTGAACGTTGCAAATGAAGTTCGGTGTAATACTTCCTTTCGACGGGCGTTCCTGTAAAGGGCGGCGGTGAAACCCGTAGCTATGTATACCGCAGGGGACATTCGGCAATGGTCAATCTTGTTAAACCTCTCTGCGTCATGTTTGCAAGTGATTGCCTCTGTCTCAACGTAGTATGCATTCGCGCCAGGGCGACATTTAGCCAACTGTCGAAGGTTGCCTAAAACTTTCCATTGCATACGTTATGAGAACCATGAGTTCTACCTGTCTCTATCAATGAGACGAATTGATGAATGGAATGAAATGGGAGGACACTCACGCGCCACACGTAACATAACACACTTCTCTCTTCCGTAGTCTAACAAGCTCTTTACACATGGATCGCAGTCGATTGCTATCCCTGTATCAGAAGTGTAAGCTATCTTAATTTATTTGACACTATTTCATCTATTATCATCATCGTCCATATGAAATGTTTTAAGATTTACAAGTTAGACTAAGCGTTCTACTATTTGTAAATGAAAGATATATTTCAACAGTTTACAGATTAAAATAAAGTTCAATAGTGTGTGTATTGTGTATGTTAAGAATAAAGTTTTATCTGTTTGTATGTTAGAAATAGAATGAAGTTTCACCAGTTTACAAGCTAAGAATAAAGTTCTATCTGTTTATATGTTAGAAATAAAATAAAGTTTCAATAGTTTGCAAGTTAAAAATAAAGTTTCAATAGTTTACAAGTTTTAAAATAAAGTTTAAATAGTGTGCAAGATAAAAAATAAAGTTTGAACAGTTTACAATCTGAAATAAAGTTTTAATAGTGTACACGTTGGAAATAAAGTTTTAATAGTTTATGTGCTTCAAAATAGAGTTATAACAGTTTATATGTTAGAAATAAAATGAAGTTTCATCAGTTTACAAGTTAAGAATAAAGTTCTATCTGTTTTTCTGATAGAAATAAAACAAAGTTTCAACCGTTTGCAAGTTAAAAATAAAGTTTCAACAGTTTACAAGTTAAAATTAAAGCTTCAACAATTACAAGTTAAAAATAAAACTTCAAAAGTTTACCAGTTAGAAATAAAGTTTCATCAGTTTACAAGTCAAAATAAAGTTTCAACAGATTATAAGTTAAAAGAAAAGTTCCAATAGTATGTGCATTAAGGAGAAATAATACGTTTTCAGCTGTATTGTATGTTAAAATATAGATAAAGATTTTTCAATCTTGTGTGTACGCGTTAGAAATAAAGTTTCTATCTGTTTCTATGATAGAAATAAAACAAAGTTTCAAACCGTTAACAAGTTCAAAAAATAAAGTTTCAAGAGTTTACAAGATTAAGAACTAATGTTCAATACTGTATGTATTTTAAGAATAATGTTAGAACAGTTTACAAGCTGAAATAAATTTTTAATAGTGTACACGTTGGAAATAAAGTTTTAATAGTGTAATGTTAGAAATAAAGG